>JALBCY010000289.1:0-83300 GCA_023079485.1 Archilochus colubris | reverse complement strand
CCCCCAGGACCCCCAAATCCCCCCAAACTTCCCAGATTTAGAGGCTGGGGGGGCAATAAAAGGTTTAATCTGTTGCCCCCCCCCCCCAAATTCAGGTTCCCTCGCTTGGGGGGTCCCCGTGGCCCCCCCGGGACCCTCTCCTCAAGGGGGGGGGACCCCCTGCCCGCCCGCCCCCCCGTCCTGAAGCAGGATGAGCTCCGGGAGTTCGATGAGTTGGATCAGGAGAACGACGAGGGGTGGGCAGGTGAGGGGGGGGGGTCCTGGGGAAGGGTCCTGGCCAAAAAAACCCAAACCAAAAAAAACGGGGGTGAGGAAGGGATTTGGGGGTCCTGGGGGAAAATGGGAGAAAATGGGGTTTGGGGAGTAGTTGGGATTTGGGGTTTGGGGGTCCTGGGGGTGAGAAAGATTGGGGTCCTGGGGAAGGGAGAAAATGGGTTTGGGGGTCCTGGGCCTGTGGGGGGAAAGGGGTTCCAAGGAAAAAGGGGTTTGGGGGTCTGGGGGATTTGGGGTTTGGGGGTCTCAAACTTGGGGGTTGAAGGGTCCTGGGGGTGAGGAAGGATTTGGGGGTCCTGGGGGAAATGGGGAGAAAATGGGGGGTTTGGGGGTCTTGGGGGTCTGGGGGAAAGGGGTTCCAAGGGGAATAAAAGGGGTTTGGGGGTCCGGAGGGAATTTGGGGTTTGGGGGTCCTGGGGAAGGGTCTGGGGGTGAGGAAGGATTTGGGGGTCCTGGGGGTCCTGGGGGGGTGAGGAAGGGATTTGGGGGGTCCTGGGGGGGTCCTGAAGGGATTTGGAGGGGATTTGGGGGGTCTTGGAGGGGGAAATGGGATCGAATGGGTAATAAAGGGGTTTTGGGGGGGCTTGGGGTTTGGGGGGTCCTGGGGGGGTGAGGAAGGGATTTGGGGGGTCCTGGGGGGGTCCTGAAGGGATATGGAGGGGATTTGGGGGGTCTTGGGAGGGGGAAATGGGATCGAATGGGTAAAAAAGGGGTTTTGGGGGGGGGCTTGGGGTTTTGGGGGGTCCTGGGGGGGTGAGGAAGGGATTTGGGGGGGTCCTGAAGGGATTTGGGGGGGTATGGGTTCTGAGGGACAAAGGGGGAGAAAATGGGGTTTGGGGGGGATTTGGGGGGGTCCTGAGGGGATGAGGAAGGGATTTGGGGGGGTCCTGAAGGGTCCTGGGGGGGTGCGGAAGGGATTTGGGGGGTCCTGGGGGGGGGAAATGGGGAGAAAATGGGGTTTGGGGGGGTCTTGGGGGGATCTTGGTGGGGGGGAAAGGGGTTCAAGGGGTAACTTGGGGGGTCTGGGGGGGATTTGGGGTTTGGGGGGTCCTGGGGGGGTCCTGGGGGGTTGGGAAGGGTCCTGGGGGGGTGAAGAAGGGATTTGGGGGGGTCCTGAGGGGGGAAAAGGGGTTCTGGGGGGAAAATGGGGAGAAAATGGGGTTTGGGGGGGGGTTGGGGGGGATTTGGGGTTTGGGGGGGGGTCCTGGGGGGGTCTTGAGGGAGGTTTGGGGGGGTCTTGGGGGGAAGGGTTCCAAGGGGGAAATGGAAAAAGGGGTTTGGGGGGGGGGATTTGGGGTTTGGGGGGGTCCTGAAGGGATGGGGGGGTCCTGGGGGGGGTCCTGGGGGAAATGGGAGAAAATGGGGTTTGGGGGTCTTGAGGGGGAAAGGGGTTCCAGGGGAATAAAGGGGTTTGGGGGTCTGGGGGATTGGGGTTTGGGGGTCCTGGGGGGGTTGGGAAGGGTCCTAGGGGGGTGAAGAAGGGATTTGGGGGGGTCCTGGGGGGGTCCTGAAGGGATATGGAGGGGATTTGGGGGGGTCCTGGGGGGGGAAATGGGGAGAAAATGGGGTTTGGGGGGGTCCTGGGGGGGTCTTGGGGGGGGGAAAGGGGTTCCAAGGGGAATAAAAGGGGTTTGGGGGGGGGGTCTGGGGGGGATTTGGGGTTTGGGGGGGTCCTGGGGGGGTGAGGAAGGGATTTGGGGGGATCCTGGGGGGGGGAAATGGGTTCAAAGGGGGAAAAATGGGGAAAAAAAAGGGTTTTGGGGGGATTTGGGGTTTGGGGGGGTGGAGAGGGGTCCTGAGGGGGTTTTGGGGGGGTCTTGGGGGGGGTTTTGGGGTTTGGTTTTGTTTTTGGGGGGGTCCTGAGCCCTGCACCCCCCAGGGGCCCACGAGGAGGTGGATTACAGCGAGCAGCTGAGGTTCAGTGATGAAGAGGAGGGAGAAGGCCCCGAGGGGGGGTGAGAGACCCCCCCAGGAACCCCCCAAAACACCCCCTGATCCTCTGGGACCCCCTGGGACCCCCAGCACCCCCCCGGCCCCCCAGGACCCCCCACAACCCCCACAACCCTGCACCCCAATTCCTCTCCAGAGACCCTGGGAGCCCCCAAGACCCCAGGACCCCCCAGGACCCCACGAGACCTCCCTGGGACCCCCCCTGAACCCCAGTTCCTTCCCTGGGACCCCCCTGACCCCCAATTCCCCCCCCCCAAACTCCCCTGCACCCCAATTCTTCTCCAGAGCCCCCCAAGACCCCCCTGGGACCCCCAGGGCCCCCCCAAGACCCCCTGAACCCCACCCCCCCTGGACCCCCTGACCCCCAACTCCCCCAAACTCCCCTGCACCCCAATTCCTCTCCAGAGACCCCTGGGAGCCCCCCAAGACCCCCCCAGACCCCAAATCCCCCCCCAGGACTCCCCCAAATCCCCCCCCCAGACCCCCCAAATACCCCCAAGCCCCCCCAGACACCCCCACACCCCCAAATCCTCCCCCAGGCCCCAAATCCCCCCCCAGGACACTCTAGACCCCCAACCCCCTCAGCTCCCCAAAACCCCTCGAGACCCCCAAATCCCCCCCCCCAGACCCCAAATCCCCCCCCCAGGACACTCTCAGACCCCCAACCCCCCCCAGCCCCCCCCCAAAACCCCCCCAGACCCCAAATCCCCCCCCAGGACACCCCCAGACCCCAAATCCCCCCCAAATCTCCCCCCAGACCCCCCCAGACCCAAAATCCCCCAGACCCCCCCAGACCCCAAATCCCCCCCCCAGGACACCCCCAGACCCCAACCCCCCCCATAACCCCCCCCTTTTCCCCCCCCCAGGGCTGATCCGGAGGCGCCGCCCCCCCCCACGGAGCCCCCCAAGGAGGAGCCTCCCCCTCCCCCTCCCCCCAAGACCCCCCCCGAGGGGCCCAAGGAGCCCCCGGCCCGGCCTGGACCCCCCCCACCACCCCCCCCCCCAAATAGGGGCAGCTGGGGGCAGCCCAACGAGGGACCGGTGAGGGGGGGCAGGGGGGGCAGGGGCAGGTTGGGGGTTTTGGGGCAGTTTAGGGCAGTTTTGGGGTGGTTTTGGGCAGTTTTGGGGTTTTGGGGCAGTTTAGGGCATTTTTGGGGTGGTTTTGGGGTAGTTTGGGGCATTTTGGGGGTTTTGGGGCAGTTCAGGGCAGTTTTGGGGTGGTTTGGGGCAGTTTTGGGGTTTTGGGGCAGTCTAGGGCATTTTTGGGGTGGTTTTGGGGTAGTTTAGGGCAGTTTTGGGGTGGTTTTGGGCAGTTTTGGGGTTTTGGGGCAGTTCAGGGCAGTTTTGGGGTGGTTATGGGGGAGTTTTGGGGTTTTGGGGTAGTTTGGGGCATTTTGGGGGTTTTGGGGCAGTTTAGGGCATTTTTGGGGTGGTTTTGGGGTAGTTTGGGGCATTTTGGGGGTTTTGGGGCAGTTCAGGGCAGTTTTGGGGGTTTGGGGCAGTTTTGGGTTTTGGGCAGTTTAGGCATTTTTGGGGTGGTTTTGGGGCAGTTTGGGCAGTTTTGGGGTGGTTTGGGGCAGTTTTGGGGCGGTTTGGGGAGTTTGGGGTTTTGGGGCAGTTTAGGCATTTTGGGGTGGTTTTGGGGCAGTTTGGGGCAGTTTTGGGGTGGTTTTGGGGCAGTTCAGGGCAGTTTTGGGGTGGTTTGGGCAGTTTTGGGGTTTTGGGGCAGTTTGGGGCATTTTGGGGTTTTGGGGCAGTTTGGGGCAGTTTTGGGGTGGTTTTGGGGCAGTTTGGGGCAGTTTTGGGGTGGTTTTGGGCAGTTTTGGGGTTTTGGGGCAGTTTGGGGCATTTTTGGGGTGGTTTTGGGGCAGTTTAGGGCAGTTTTGGGGTAGTTTGGGGCAGTTTTGGGGTTTTGGGGCAGTTTAGGGCACATTTGGGCAGTTTGGGGCAATTATGGGGCAGTTTGGGGCGTTTTGGGGCAGTTTTGGGGTGGTTTGGGGCAGTTTGGGGCAGTTTTGGGGCAGTTTGGGGCAGTTTGGGGCAGTTTGGGGCAGTTTAGGGCATTTTTGGGGTGGTTTGGGGGAGTTTGGGGGTCTTGGGGAATTCTGGGGCAGTTTGGGGCAGTTTTGAGCAGTTTGGGGCAGTTTTGGGGCAGTTTAGGGCAGTTTTGGGGTGGTTTTGGGGTAGTTTGGGGCATTTTGGGGGTTTTGGGGCAGTTCAGGGCAGTTTTGGGGTGGTTTGGGGCAGTTTTGGGGTTATGGGGCAGTTTAGGGCACTTTGGGGCAGTTTTGGGGTGGTTTGGGGCAGTTTTGGGGCAGGTTTCAGGCATTTTTGGGGCAGTTTTGGGGCGGTTTTGGGCAGTTTTGGGGCAGTTCAGTGGGTTCCCTGGGGGTGTCTGACTTTGGGGTTCCCCCTGGTGTGACTTTGGGGTTCCCGGGGATGGATTTGGGGTTCCTGGGGATGATGATGTGTCTCTTGGGGGTTCCTGCCTGATGTCGGGGTTCCTGTCTGATGGATTTGGGGTTCCCCCTGGTGTGTCTGATGTTGGGGTGCCTGGTTTGGGGGTTCCCCAGGACGAGGACGAGGCATGACAGCACCACCTGACTTTGGGGTTCCCGTGGTTGCCTTTGGGGCTCCCAGGGATGGATTTGGGATTCCTGGGGGTTCCTGTCTGATATTGGGGTTCCTGCCTGATGTCGGGGTTCCTGCCTGATGTCGGGGTTCCTGCCTGATGTCGGGGTTCCTGCCTGATGTCGGGGTGCCTGGTTTTGGGGTTCCCCAGGACGAGGACGAGGCGTGGGGGCAGTGTCTGACTTTGGGGTTGCCTTCGGGGTTCCTGTGGTTGCCTTTGGGGCTCCCAGGGATGGATTTGGGGTTCCTGGGGGTTCCTGCCTGATATTGGGCAGGCAATATTGGGGTGCCTGCCTGATGGATTTGGGGGTTCCCCAGGACGAGGACAAGGTGGGGTGGCACCGCCTGACTTTGGGGTTCCTGGGGATGGATTTGGGGTTCCTGGGGATGATGTTGTGTCTCTTGGGGGTTCCTGTCTGATGTTGGGGTGCCTGGTTTTGGGATTCCCCAGGACGAGGACGAGGTGGGGTGGCACTGCCTGACTTTGGGGTTCCTGGGGATGGATTTGGGGTTCCTGGGGATGATGTTGTGTCTCTTGGGGGTTCCTGCCTGATGTCGGGGTGCCTGGTTTGGGGGTTCCCCAGGACGAGGGCGAGGCATGGTGGTGGTGCCTGACTTTGGGGTTCTTGGGGATGGATTTGGGGTTCCTGGGGGTTCCTGCCTGATATTGGGGTGCCTGTCTGATGGGTTTTGGGGTTCCCCAGGACGAGGCCGAGGCGTGGGGGCAGTGTCTGACTTTGGGGTTGCCTTCACGGTTCCTGTGGTTGCCTTTGGGGTTCCCGGGGATGATGTTGTGTCTCTTGGGGGTTCCTGCCTGATATTGGGGTGCCTGCCTGATGTTTCGGGGTTCCCCAGGACGAGGACGAGGCGTGGCACCGCCGCCGCCTGACTTTGGGGTTCCTGGGGGTTCCTGCCTGATGTCGGGGTGCCTGTCTGATGTCGGGGTGCCTGGTTTGGGGGTTCCCCAGGACGAGGACGAGGACGAGGCGTGGGGGCAGCGCCTGACTTTGGGGTTCCTGTGGTTGCCTTTGGGGCTCCCGGGGATGGATTTGGGGTTCCTGGGGGTTCCTGTCTGATGTCGGGGTGCCTGGTTTGGGGGTTCCCCAGGAGGAGGCCGAGGCGTGGGGGCAGTGTCTGACTTTGGGGTTCCTGTGGTTGCCTTTGGGGCTCCCAGGGATGGATTTGGGGTTCCCGGGGATGATGTTGTGTCTCTTGAGGGTGCCTGCCTGATACCGGGGTGCCTGCCTGATGTTTTGGGGTTCCCCCTGGTGTGTCTGATATCGGGGTGCCTGGTTTTGGGGTTCCCCAGGACGAGGACGAGGCGTGGGGGCAGTGTCTGACTTTGGGGTTCCTGTGGTTGCCTTTGGGGCTCCCAGGGATGGATTTGGGGTACCTGGGGGTTCCTGTGTGATGTTGGGGTTCCTGTCTGATATTGGGGTGCCTGGTTTTGGGGTTCCCCAGGACGAGGCCGAGGCGTGGGGGCACCGCCTGACTTTGGGGTTCCTGTGGTTGCCTTTGGGGCTCCTGGGGATGATGTTGTGTCTCTTGGGGGTTCCTGCCTGATGTCGGGGTGCCTGGTTTGGGGGTTCCCCAGGACGAGGACGAGGCGTGGGGGCAGTGTCTGACTTTGGGGTTCCTGGGGGTGGATTTGGGGGTCCTGGGGGTTCCTGCCTGATATTGGGGTGCCTGCCTGATGGATTTTGGGGTTCCCCAAGACGAGGACGAGGCGTGACAGCAGTGCCTGACTTTGGGGTTCCTGGGGATGGATTTGGGGTTCCTGGGGGTTCCTGCCTGATGTCGGGGTTCCTGCCTGATGTTGGGGTGCCTGCTTTGGGGGTTCCCCAGGACGAGGACGAGGCGTGGGGGCAGTGTCTGACTTTGGGGCTCCTGGGGACGGATTTGGGGTTCCTGGGGGTTCCTGCCTGATGTTGGGGTGCCTGCCTGATGTCGGGGTGCCTGTCTGATGGTTTTGGGGTTCCCCAGGATGAGGACGAGGCGTGGCGCCGCCGCTGCCTGACTTTGGGGTTCCTGGGGATGGATTTGGGGTTCCTGGGAGTTCCTGCCTGATACTGGGGTGCCTGCCTGATGGTTTTGGGGTTCCCCAGGACGAGGACAAGGCGTGGTGGCAGTGTCTGACTTTGGGGTTCCTGGGGATGGATTTGGGGTTCCTGGGGGTTCCTGTCTGATGTCGGGGTGCCTGGTTTGGGGGTTCCCCAGGACGAGGACGAGGCGTGGGGGCAGTGTCTGACTTTGGGGTTCCCGTGGTTGCCTTTGGGGCTCCCAGGGATGGATTTGGGGTTCCTGGGGGTTCCTGCCTGATATTGGGGTTCCTGCCTGATGGATTTGGGGGTTCCCCAGGACGAGGCATGGTGGCAGTGTCTGACTTTGGGGTTCCTGGGGATGGATTTGGGGTTCCTGGGGGTTCCTGTCTGATGTTGGGGTGCCTGCCTGATGGATTTTGGGGTTCCCCAAGACGAGGATGAGGCGTGACAGCACTGCCTGACTTCGGGGTTCCTGTGGTTGCCTTTGGGGTTCCCAGGGATGGATTTGGGGTTCCTGGGGATGATGTTGTGTCTCTTGGGGGTTCCTGCCTGATGTCGGGGTTCCTGCCTGATGGATTTGGGGTTCCCCAGGATGAGGACGAGGCGTGGCACCGCCGCCGCCTGACTTTGGGGTTCCTGGGGATGGATTTGGGGTTCCTGGGGGTTCCTGTCTGATGTCGGGGTGCCTGTCTGACGTTGGGGTGCCTGGTTTGGGGGTTCCCCAGGACGAGGATGAGGTGTGGCGCCGCCACCGCCTGACTTTGGGGTTGCCTTCACGGTTCCTGTGGTTGCCTTTGGGGTTCCTGGGGATGGATTTGGGGTTCCTGGGGGTTCCTGCCTGATGTTGGGGTTCCTGCCTGATGTCGGGGTGCCTGTTTGATGTTTTGGGGTTCCCCAGGACGAGGACGAGGCGTGGGGGCAGTGTCTGACTTTGGGGTTCCTGTGGTTGCCTTTGGGGCTCCCGGGGATGGATTTGGGGTTCCTGGGGGTTCCTGCCCGATGTCGGGGTTCCTGGTTTCGGGGTTCCCCAGGACAAGGCGTGGTGGCAGTGTCTGACTTTGGGGTTCCTGGGGATGGATTTGGGGGTCCTGGGGGTTCCTGCCTGATGTCGGGGTGCTTGGTTTGGGGGTTCCCCAGGACGAGGACGAGGCGTGGGGGCAGTGTCTGACTTTGGGGCTCCTGGGGATGGATTTGGGGCTCCCGGGGATGATGTTGTGTCTCTTGGGGGTTCCTGCCTGATATTGGGGTGCCTGCCTGATGGATTTGGGGGTTCCCCAGGACGAGGACGAGGCGTGGCGCCGCCGCCGCCGCCAGTCCTGCTCCTTGGTCTCGGCCGCGGTGGAGCGAGCGCGGCGGCGCCGGGAGGAGGAGGAGCAGCGGATGCTGGAGCAGCGCCGGGCGGCCTGTGCTGAGAAGCTGAAACGGCTGGACGAGAGATTCGGGGGCCCCCCCGAAAAGAGGGGGGGTCAAACAGCACCAAACCCACCCCCCAACAAAGGGAACCCCCCCCCGGGAACCCCCGGAGAGGATGGGGAGAGGGGGAAGCTGGAGGAGGAGGAGGAGGAGGAGGAGGAAGAGCGGAGAGCCAAGGCTGCGGGGGAGAGAGCTGCAGGTGGGGGGGGGCACAAACTGGGGGGGCTGGGGGGCACCCATGGGTGGGGGGGTCAGGGGGGGACCCTTGGATTTGGGGAACACCCATGGGTGGGGGGGTCAGGGGGGGACCCATAAAAAGGGGGAGATTGGGGGGGACCCGTGGGTGGGGGGTCCCATGGATTGGGGGGGTCAGGGGGGACCCGTGTGTGGGGGGGGGCACCTATGGGTGGGGGGGGTCAGGGGGGGACCCATGGATTGGGGGAGAACCAATGGGTAGGGGGGGGCACCCATGGGTGGGGGGGTCAGGGGGGGACCCATGGATCGGGGGGGGCCCAATGGGTAGGGGGGGGCATCAGTGGGTGGGGGAGGTTAGGGGGAGACCTATGGATTGGGGGGGGTCGGGGGGGAGACCCATGGATTGGGGGGGGCACCCGTGGGTGGGGGGGGACCCATAGATTGGGGGGGGTCAGGGGGGGATCTATAAAAAGGGGGAGATTGGGGGGGTCACCAATGGGTGGGGGGCTCAGGGGGGACACATGGGTTGGGGGGGCACCAATAGGTGGGAGAGTTGGGGGGGCCCCATGGATCGGGGGGGGATCAGGGGGGACCCATGGATTTGGGGGGGTCATGGGGGGCACCCATGGGTGGGGGGGTAACGGGGAGACCCATGGATTGGGGGGGGCACCCATAATAAGGGGGGGGATCAGGGGGGGCCCCATGCATTTGGGGGTACCCATGGGTGGGGGGGTTGGGGAGGGACTCATGGATTGGGGGGGCACCCATAAATAGGGGGGGGTCAGGGGGGGCCCCATGGCTCGGGGGGGCTGTGGGGCTGCCCTATAGCGGGGGGATTGGGGGGTTCCCCTGACCCCCCCCTTTCTCCCCACAGCGGAGCCGCCCCCCCCAACCCCCCCGGCCCCCCCCGAGGAGGCAGCGCCGCCCCCCACCCCCCCAGCAGCCGCCGTGACCCCCAAACTGGGGGGGGGAGAAGGCAAAGGAGAGGGGGGGGCACCCCAAAACCGACAGCCCCCCCCGGCCCAGCCCCCCAACTACCCCAAGTACCAAAAGTCGCTGCCCCCCCGGTTCCAGCGCCAGCAGCAGGTGGGGGGGGGGCACTTGGGGGGCTGGGGGGGGCACTTGGGGGGCTGGGGGGGCACTTTTGGGGGGCTGGGGGGGGCAGTTATGTTGTTACGGGAGGCGCTGGGGGGGACTTGGGGGGCAGAGGGGGGGCTTGTGGGGCTGGGGCGGTCACTTGGGGGGCTGGGGGGGCAGTTATGGGGTTGGGGGGGCACTTTTGGGGGGCTGGGGGGGTACTTGGGGGGGCTGAGAGGAACAGTTATGGGGCTGGGGGGGCACTGGGGGGTAGAGGGGGGGATTGGGGGGCACTTGGGGGGGTCTGGGGGGGTACTTGGGGGGCTGGGGGGGCAGTTATGGGGCTGGGGGGGAACTGGGGGGGCACTTGTGGGGCTGGGGAAGGAAGTTATGGGGCTGGGGGGGCATTTTGGGGGGCTGGGGGGCACTTGGGGGGCTGGGGGGGAATTTGTGGGTCTGGGGGCACTTGTAGGTCGGGGGCAGTTATGGGGTTCGGGGCGCTTGTGGGTCTGGGGGTGTCCTGGGTTGGGGTTCACCCCAGTTTTGGGGTCCCCCCAACCCCCCTTTCTGCCCCCCAGGAGCAGCTCCTGAAGCAGCAGCAGTGGCAGCAGCAGCAACTCGGGCCCCCTGCCCCCCACCCTCCCCCTCAAGCCCCCCCTGCCCCCCCCCCCCCAAAACTCTTCCCGGGGTCTTTGGGGCGCCCCCCACCCCTCCCCCAAATGAACTTTGACCCCCGGTGGGTGATGCTCCCCCCACCCCCCCCCTACATGGACCCCCGGGTGCTGCAAGGACGGGGACCCCCCCTCGACTTCTACCCCCCCGGAGTGCACCCCACAGGTGAGGGGGGGTTCTGACCCAAAACTGGGGGGTTCTGACCCATAACTTGGGGTTCTGACCCAAAATGGGGGGTTCTGACCCATAATTGGGGTTTCTGATCAATAACTAGGAGTTCTGACCCAAAACTGGGGGGTTCTGACCCATAACTGGGGGGTTCTGACCCATAACGTGGGGTTCTGACCAAAAACAGGGGGGTTCTGACCCAAAATGGAGGTTCTGACCCATAACTGGGGGTTCTGACCCAAAATGGAGGTTCTGACCCATATTGGGGGTTCTGACCCAAAATGGGGGGTTCTGACCCATAACTGGGGGTTCTGACCCAAAATGGGGGGTTCTGACCCATAACTGGGGGTTCTGACTCATATGGGGGGTTCTGAACCAAAATGGGGGTTCTGACCCATATGGGGGGTTCTAACCCATAACTGGGAGTTCTGACCCATATTGGGGGTTCTGACCCCTAACTGGGGGGTTCTGACCCAAAATGGGGGGTTCTGACCTATAACTGGGGGTTCTGACCCATAACTGGGGGGTTCTGACCCATATGGGGGGGTTCTGACCCAAAATGGAGGTTCTGACCCATTTGGGGGGGTTCTGATCCATTTGGGGGGGTTCTGCCCCATTTTTGGGGTGCCCCCCCCACCTCTCCCCTCCCCCCCCCCCAGGGCTGTTTGAGGGAGGGGGTTCTGACCCATATGGGGGGTTCTGACCCATATGGGGGGGTTCTGACCCAAAATGGGGGGGTTTGGACCCATATTGGGGGGATTCTGACCCAAAACTGGGGGGTTCTGACCCATAACTGGGGGGTTCTGACCCAAAATGGGGGGTTCTGACCCATAACTAGGAAGTTCTGACCCATAACTGGGGGTTCTGACCCATATGGGGGGGTTCTGACCCAAAATGGGGGTTCTGACCCATAACTGGGAGGTCTGACCCATAACTTGGGGTTCTGACCAAAAACGGGGGAGTTCTGACCCAAAACTGGGGGGTTCTGACCCAAAACTGGAGTTTCTGATCCATATTGGGGGGGTTCTGACCCAAAACTGGGGGGTTCTGACCCAAAATGGGGGGTTCTGACCCATAATGGGGGTTCTGACCCATAACTGGGGGTTCTGACCCATAATGGGGTTCTGACCCATAACTGGGGGTTCTGAGCAATAACTAGGAGTTCTGACCCAAAACTGGGGGGTTCTGACCCAAAATGGGGGGGTTTGGACCCATATGGGGGGTTCTGACCCATAACCACAAAACAACACCCAAAACTGGGGGTTCTGACCCATAACTGGGGGTTCTGACCCATATGGGAGGTTCTGACCCATATGGGGGGTTCTGACCCATAATGGAGGTTCTGACCCCTAACTGGGGGTTCTGACCCATATTGGGGGTTCTGACCCATACTAGGAGGTTCTGACCCAAAATGGGGGTTCTGACCCATATGGGAGGTTCTGACCCAAAATGGGGGTTCTGACCCCTAACTGGGGGGTTCTGACCCAAAATGGGGGTGTTCTGACCCATTTGGGGGGGTTCTGCCCCATTTTTGGGGTGCCCCCCCCACCTTTCCCTTCCCCCCCCCAGGGCTGTTTGAGGGAGGGGGTTCTGACCCATTTGGGGGGGTTCTGACCCATATTGGGGGTTCTGACCCATATTGGGGGGTTCTGACCCATTTGGGGGGTTCTGACCCATAACTGGGGGTTCTGACCCATTTTTGGGGTGCCCCCCCCACCTCTCCCCTCCCCCCCCCCCCAGGGCTGTTTGAGGGAGGGGGTTCTGCCCCATTTGGGGGGGTTCTGACCCATATGGGGGGGTTCTGACCCAAAATGGGGGGTTCTGACCCATATTGGGGGGGTTCTGACCCATTTAGGGGCGTTCTGACCCATTTGGGGGGGTTCTGCCCCATTTTTGGGGTGCCCCCCCCACCTCTCCCCTCCCCCCCCCCAGGGCTGTTGGGTCGGGACCGATCAGAGAGCGGGGGTGGGGGAGGGGCCAACGCGGAGCCCCTGGAGCGCCCCTCCCCCCCCAACCCCCCCCTGCGTGGGACCCCCCCCACGCCAGAGCCCCCCCCCCCGTGGGGGGGCAGCGAAGCCTTCGGGACCCCCCCCCAAAGCCAGGAGGGGAGGGGGGGGATCCCCAACCCCCCCCCCAGCACTGCCCCCCCCCCACGGAGAGAGGAGGAGGAGAAGGGGAGGAGGTGAGGGGGGGAGGGGGTCTGGGGGCCTTGGGGAGGGATTTGGGGGCACTTGGGGGGTCTTCTGGGGGGGCCTGTAAGGGGGAGGAGAGGGGGATTTGGGGGGTCCCTAAGGGGGGGGCTTGGGGGGGTCTTTTGGGGGGAGGAAGGGGGGTTTGGGGGGGTCTTTTGGGGGGGGTCCATAAGGGGGGGATTTGAGGGGGTCTTTTGGGGGGGGCGCTTGGGGGTCTGTGAGGGGGTTGGGGGTCTTTGGGGGAGGGGGATTTAGGGGGTCTTTGGGGGTCCCTAAGGGGGATCTGTAAGGGGGAGAGGGGATTTGGGGGGTCTTTGGGGAGGGGGATTTGGGGGTCTTTTGGGGGAGGGGGGTTTGGGGGTCTGTAAGGGGGAGGGGGATTGGGGGTGTTTGGGGGAGTTTGGGGGCAGGGGGCACTTGGGGTCTGGGGAGGGGGAGGGGGATTTGGGGGTCTTTGGGGGGAGGGGGGCACTTGGGTCTGTGAGGGGGGGGAGGGAGGGTTTTGGGGGGGCTCAGGGGGGTCTTTTGGGGGGGAGGGGCGGTTTGAAGGGGCCATATGGGGGGGGGAGGGGTGTTTTTGGGGGGGGGTCTTTGTGGGGGGGAGGGGTGTTTCTGGGGGTGTCCCTGTCCCCCTGACCCTTCCTCCCCATATTCCAGGAGCGAGACCCCCATCCGGCTGCGACCCCGGCCCCAATACGGACCCCCGCCCTCCCCTTCACCGAAAACGGGGGAGGGGCAGCGCCCACCCCCGCCCCCCCCCCCCGCCGCCCCTTGGCCCCCCCCCCACGACCCCCCCGCCCCTTCCCCCCCCGCCCCCTCCCCCTCCTTCAAGGAGCCCCCCAAGAAGCCGCCCCCCCCCCCTTCAGGGGACCCCCCCCAAAAAGGGGGGCAGGAGGTGGTGGGGGGAGGGGGCGGCCCCGCTCCTGCCCCCCCCACACCCCAAAAAGAGGAGGGGGCTGCAGGGGGGGGAGGAGGGGGGGGGGGAGGCTCCCGGCGCCCCCCCCGCTCCGCCCCTCCCCCCTCCCATCACGACCCCCCCCCCAAATCCTCGCGGGGGGGTCCCGGGGGGGGGGGGCGGACGGAGACGCGTTGGGGTCCCCGCCCCTCCCCCCGCCGGCCCCCCCTTCCCCCCCCCCCCCAGGACGAGCCCCTCCCCCCCTCCCGCCGGGCGGGGCCCATCAAGAAGCCCCCCCCCCAAAAAGAGGACCCGGCGGGGGGGGGGGCACCCAAAGCCCCCCCAGACCCCCTGCCCCCCCCCAAAGCCAAAGCCCCCCCCTCCCAAAACGGGGGGGGGGTCGTGGGGGGGGTCGCCCTCTCCTCCCCCTCCCGCCGCGGGGCTTGGGGGTGGGGGTCGCGGCCGCCCCGTGGGGGTCGCGGGGAATACTTCGCGCGGGGGAGGGGCTACCGGGGGGCTTACGGGGGGAGGGGGCGCGGGGCGGGGGGGTCGCGGGGGGGGGGGCGAAGCCGCGAGTTCCGGGTGGCGGGGGGGGAGGGGCCGGGGGCTTCCCAACCCCCCCCACCCCCACCCGGGATGGGAAAAGCCCCGCGGGGGGGGGGGGGGGGGGGGGGGGGGGCCGCCCCCCCTCGTGGGGGCAGCGAGACCCCCAGCGAGGGCTCCTCGGAGGAGCTGCCCCCCCGGCGCCGCCGCCACCGCGGCTCCGACTCCAGCGACTCCCAGACCCCCCCCCCGCAACCCAACCCCCCACGGGGACCCCCGGGACTCCCCGAGCCCCCCACCCCGCACCCAGCCCCCCACCCGTGGCCGTCTTTCACCCCGGGGGTCCTGTCCCGGGAAGGGGGAGGGGGGGAAGAGGAGGGGGTCAGGCAGAGCCCCCGCCCCACAACCTGGAGCCCCCCCGGGAAGAGAAACGCCCCCCCCCCCGAGAAACCCCCCCCGAGTGGGAGTGGGAGTGGGAGTGGGGGGGGGGATAACACCCCGCCCCCCCACAGAGCCCCCCCCTCCCTTCTCCTCAGTGCCCCCCCCCCACACAAAGCCCTGGTGGGGGGGGGCTTCTCGGGGGGGGGGGTCTCGGAGCGGGGGGGTCCCCGGCGGCGCCGCCACGGGCGGGGGCAGCACCAGGACAAACCCCCCCGGTTCCGACGGCTCAAACAGGAGAGGGGTGGGGGGGGGGCGGCTCAGCAGGACCCCCCCCCCTCGGCACCACCCCCCCCGGCGGCACCCCCCCCACAACCCCCCCCAAGCTCCTCAGCGCCCCCCCGGGGGTCCCGGCCCCCCCCCGGCGCCCGCTCCCCCGACCACAACTCGGATCAGTGGGAAACGGCCTCGGAAAGCAGCGACCTGGGGGGGCGCCGGGATGGGGGGGGGGCAGCGGCCCCAGGGGGACCCCCAGCCCAGAGCCCCCCAAAAACACTTTGGAAAGCTCCAAGCGAAGCTTCAGCAGCCAAAGGCCTGGGAGGGGGCAGCGGGGGCAGGGGGCAGAAAGGAGGAGGGGGGGGGGCTCAGCCCTCTCCTCACATCCCCCCCCCCAACCCCAACCCCCCAGCAGCCAAACTCGGGGTCCCCCCCGACCCCCCCGAGTCAGGGGCAGCATCAGCATCACCCCCCCCACCACCACCCCCCCACCCAAAACGCGGGGGGGGGGCGAGGAGGAGGGGGGGGGGGCAGAGGAGGCCGAGAGAAGAGGGGGCCCCAAACAGAGAAGGTGAGGGGGGGGGCGGAAAGGGGGGGCTGGGGGGGGGAAATGGGGGGGCTGGGGGGGGAGATTTGGGGCTGGGGGGGGGAAATGGGGGGGAAATGGGGGGGCTGGGGGGGTGATTTGGGGCTGGGGGGGGGAAATGAGGGGGGGAGATGGGGGGAGGGGGGGAAATGGGGCTGGGGGACAATGGGGTCTGGGGGTCTCTAACCCCCCTTTCCTCTCCCAGCCGTGGCTCTGCCCCCCCCGTGGGGTCCCCCGGGCCCCCCTTTCGCCTTCAGCCCCACAGCGTGGGGGGGGCAGCTCTGCCCCATAGCACGGGGGGGGCTCCCGGGCTGCCCCCCCCCCACTCTGCCCCACAGCCCCCCCGACGAACGCCCGCGCTGCACACAGGTAAGGGGGACCCCAAAAAGCCCCCCAAAAACCCCACAAGTGACCCCAAAAAACCCCAAAGTGACCCCAAAAACCCCCAAGGGACCCCAAAAACCCCAAAGTGACCCCAAAAACCCACAAGTGGCCCCAAAAACCCCAAAGTGACCCCAAAAACCCCAAAGTGACCCCAACCCCAAAACCCACCCCAAAAACCCCCAAGTGACCCCAAAACCACAAAGTGACCCCCCCAAAAAAAGCCCAAAGTGACCCCAAAAACCCCCGACCACAAAACCCCCAAGTGACCCCAAAAACCCCAAAGTGACCCCAAAAACCCCCAAGGACCCCAAAAACCCCCAAGTGACCCCAAAAACCCCACAAGTGACCCCAAAAACCCCAAAGTGACCCCAAAAACCCAAGTGACCCCAAAAACCCCCCAAGTGACCCCAAAACCCAAAGTGACCCCAAAACCCCCCAAGTGACCCCCCAAAAAAACCCCCAAGTGACCCCAAAAAAAAACCCCCAAGTGACCCAAAAACCCCAAAGTGACCCCAAAAACCCCCAAGGGACCCCAAAAACCCACAAGTGGCCCCAAAAACCCCCAAGTGACCCCAAAACACCCCAAAGTGACCCCAAAAACCCAAGTGACCCCAAAAACCCCCAAGTGACCCCAAAACCCCAAAGTGACCCCAAAACCCCAAGTGACCCCCAAAAAACCCCAAGTGACCCCAACCCCAAAGTGACCCCAAAAACCCCCAAGTGACCCCAAAAAACCCCCAAGTGACCCGAAAAGCCCCAAAGTGACCCCAAAAACCCCCAAGGGACCCCAAAAAACCCCCAAGTGACCCCAAAACCCCCCAAGTGACCCCAGAAACCCCCAAGTGACCCCAAAAACCCCACAAGTGACCCCAAACTCTGCCCCATAACTGCCCCATCAGCTCCCCCCAGCCCCAAAACCCCCCAAGTGACCCCAAAACCCCCCAAGTGACCCCAAACCCCCCCAAGTGACCCCAACCCCCCCCTGACCTCCCCCCAGCCCCCCACTCGCCCTTCCTGGAGCCCCCAGAGCCCCCTCTGCACCCCACGGGTGCCCTGACCCACGGCCCAGCCCTGACCCACGGCGTTGGGGGCTTCGTGGGGAGACGGCGAGAGAGACCCCAAAAAGAGGTGGGGGGGGGGAAATGGGGGGGCTGGGGGGGGGATTTGGGGTCCTGGGGGGGGATTTGGGGGTCCTGGGGGGGGATTTGGGGGGCTGGGGGGGGAAATGGGGCTGGATATGGGGGGCTGGGGGGGATTTGGGGTCTGGGGGTGTCCTGGGGGGGTCTTGAGGGACTGGGGGATTTGGGGGCTGGGGGTCCTGGGTGGGGGGATTTGGGGGTCCTGGGGGAAATTGGGGCTGGGGGATTGGGGTCTGGGGGTGTCCTGGGGTCTTGAGGGACTGGGGGATTTGGGGGTCCTGGGGGATTTGGGGTCTGGGGGGTCCTGGGGGGGTCTTGAGGGATTTAGGGGGATTTGGGGGTCCTGGGGGGGAGATTTGGGGGGTTGGGGGGGGGAAAATGGGGGGCTGGGGGGGATTTGGGGGTCCTGGGGGGGATTTGGGGGGCTGGGGGGGGATTTGGGGCTGGATTTGGGGGGCTAGGGGGGGATTTGGGGTCTGGGGGTGTCCTGGGGGGGTCTTGAGGGACTGGGGGGATTTGGGGGCTGGGGGTGGGAAATAGGGGCTAGGGGGATTTGGGGTCCTGGGGGGAAATGGGGCTGGGGGATTGGGGGGTCCTGGGGGGAAGAAGGGGCTAGGGGGATTTGGGGGTCCTGGGGGATTGGGGGTCTGGGGGTGTCCTGGGGGTCTTGAGGGACTTAGGAGGATTTGGGGGTCCTGGGGGAGATTTGGGGATTGGGGGGGAAAATGGGGGCTAGGGGGTCTTGAGGGACTGGGGGATGGGGGTCCTGGGCTGGAGACTGGGGGTTTGGGGGTCCTGGGGGAACTGGGGAAAATGGGGCTAGGGGGATTTGGGGTCTGGGGGTGTCCTGGGGGGGTCTTGAGGGACTGGGGAGGGATTTGGGGGACTGGGGGGGGGGGAAAATTGGGGGCTAGGGGGGGATTTGGGGGTCCTGGGGGGGGAAATGGGGCTGGATATGGGGGGCTGGGGGTGTCCTGGGGGGGTCTTGAGGGACTTAGGGGGATTTGGGGGTCCTGGGGGGGAATTTGGGGGGGGGAAATTGGGGGGCGAGGGGGGATTTGGGGGGCTGGGGGGGAATTTGGGGGTCCTGGGGGGGTCTTGAGGGACTGGGGAGGGGATTTAGGGGTCCTGGGGGAGGGATTTGGGGGGCTGGGGGGGGAGATGGGGGTCTGGGGGTGTCCTGGGGGGGGAGTTGGGGGGAATTTGGGGTCTGGGGGGGATTTGGGGGTCCCGGGGGAGGGATTTGGGGGGCTGGGGGGGATTTGGGGGGTCTGGGGGGGCCCACTGGGAGGTACTGGGGAGCACAGGGAGGCATTGGGGGAGGGGAGGGGGGGCCAGGGGCCACTGGAAGGGATTGGGGTCAATTAAGGAACTGGGATGAACTGGGATGAACTGGGGAAGCATTAGGAGGGACTGGGGGGGGCACTGGAAGGGACTGGGGTGAACTGGGGGGGCATTGGGATGAACTGGGATGAACTGGGGAAGCATTGGGAGGGATTGGGGGGGTACTGGGAGGGATTGGGAGGGACTGGGGAGCACTGGGAGGGATTGGGGAGCACTGGGAGGGATTGGGGGGGCACTGGGAGGGACTGGGGAGCACTGGGAGGGATTGGGGGGGCACTGGGAGGGACTGGGGGGGGCACTGGAAGGGATTGGGGTGAATTGAGGGCACTGGGATGAACTGGGATGAACTGGGGAAGCATTGGGAGGGATTGGGGGGGCACTGGGAGGGATTGGGGTGAACTGGGGGGGCACTGGGAGGGATTAGGGGGGCACTAGGAGGCACTGGGAGGCACTGGGAGGGCACTGGGGAGCACTGGGAGGGCACTGGGAGGCACTGGGAGGCACTGGGAGGTCTCAGCCCCCCCTTCCCCCCCAGGTGCCCCCCGGCAGCCCCTGCCCCCCCCCGGTGCCCCATGGCTCCCCCCCCTCGGGGCCTTCCCGGACCCCCCCGGAACCGAGGTGAGGGCCCCCCCACATCTGCCCCACACTTGGGGGTCCCAATCCCATCCTTGGGGAGCCCCCCCCCATATTTAGGGTTCCCACCCCCATTCTAAGGGTCCCATCCCCATTCTGAGGGTCCCAGCCCCACATTTGGGGGGTCCCAGCCCTGCTGCTTTCCCCCCCCCAGGTCAGCCCCATATTGGGGGGTCCCAGCCCCACTTAGAGGGATCCCCTGACCCCTCTATGCCCCCCAGCCCCATTTTGGGGGTCCCACCCCCATTCTAAGGGTCCCAGCTCCGTTCTAGGGGTCCCAGCCCCACACTTGGGGGTCCCAGCCCCACATTTGGGGGTCCCAGCCCCATTCTAAGGGTCCCATCCCCATTCTGAGGATCCCATCCCCATTCTGGGGGTCCCAGCCCCACTTTGGGGGTCCCATCCCCGTTCTGGGGGTCCCATCCCCACATTTGGGGGTCCCAGCCCCATTCTGGGGGTCCCAGCCCCACACTTTGGGGGTCCCAGCCCCATTCTAAAGGTCCCATCCCCATTCTGAGCATCCCAGCCCCATTCTAGGGGTCCCATCCCCATTCTGGGGGTCCCATCCCCACATTTGGGGGTCCCAGCCCCACATTTAGGGGTCCCAGCCCCATTCTAAGCCCATCCCCATTCTAGGGGTCCCATCCCCATTCTGGGGGTCCCAGCCCCACACTTGGGGGTCCCAGCCCCACTTTTAGGGTCCCACCCCCATAATTAGGGTTCCCATCCCCATATTGGGGGGTCCCAGCCCCCCTCCCCATTCCAGGGGTCCCATCCCCGTTCTGGGGGTCCCAGCCCCACACTTGGGGGTCCCAGCCCCCCTCCCCATTCTAGGGGTCCCATCCCCATTCTGGGGGTCCCAGCCCCACACTTGGGGGTCCCATCCCCATATTGGGGGGTCCCAGCCCCCCTCCCCATTCTAGGGGTCCCATCCCCATTCTGGGGGTCCCATCCCCACACTTGGGGGTCCCAGCCCCGTTCTGGGGGTCCCATCCCCACACTTGGGGGTCCCAGCCCCGTTCTGAGGGTCCCATCCCCACATTTGGGGGTCCCAGCCCCCAATGGGGGTCCCAGCCCCCATCCCCATTCTAGGGGTCCCATCCCCATTCTGGGGGTCCCAGCCCCACACTTGGGGGTCCCAGCCCCATCTTTTGCCCCCCCCAGGGCAGCCCCCCCGACTCCGGGGTGGAGCTGAGCGGGGGCTCGGGGGTCTCCAGTCAGCGCAGTTCCCCGGACGGGGGCATCAAAGTGGGGGGGGGGGCAACAGGAGGAGGAGGAGGAGGGGGGGGGGGGGCCCCCCCCAACACCCCCCAGCAGCCCCCCAACACCAGAGGGGGGAGGGGCAGCGACTCGGACCCTCCCCCAACCCCCCCGGAGCCCCCCCGGCACCTCGGACCCCCCCGGAATGAGCCCAAGGTGACCAAATGGGGGGGGGGAGGGGACACCCCAAAATGGGGTGGGGGGCACCCCAAAAATGGGGTGGGGGGAGGGGTAAAAGGGGGAGATTTGACCCCAAAATGGGGTGGGGGGGGACTTGGGGGGACCCCAAAAGTGGGGAGGTGGGGGGAGGGGTAATTGACCCCCAAATGGGAGGGGGGGACCCCAAAAATGGGGAGGGGGGGGGAAAGGGGGGGATTTGACCCCAAAATGGGGTGGGGGGGACTTGGGGGGAACCCCAAAAGTGGGGTGGGGGGGGAGGGGTAAAAGGTGGGGGTTTGACCCAAAAATGGGGTGGGGGGGACCCCAAAAATGGGCATGGGGGGAGGGGGGGACCCCAAAAGTGGGGAGGGGTAAAAGGGGGGATTTGACCCAAAAATGGGGGGGGGGACACCCCAAAAATGGGGCCTTTGGGGGGGGTCAGATGGGGGTGGGGGGAGGGGCCTGGGAGCATCGATTGAGGGGGGGTTGGGGGAGGGGGGGGGACCCCAAAACCGGGTCTGGGGTCCCAGAGAGGGGGATGGGGGGTCTCTCTGACCCTCCCCCAATCCCTCCCCAGCTCGGTGCCCCCCCCGCCCCCCCCCCGGATCCCATCGGTTCCCAGCGCGCCCCTCCCCCCCCCAGAGAGGCCTCGAGGAGCCCGGGGTTCCCCGTGGGGGGAGGGGGGGACCCGTGGGTGCCCCCCCCACCCACAGCCCCTCCCCCACCCCCCCCACATCGTGTCCCCCCCCCCAGCGGAGACGGGAGGTGTGGGGGGAGGGGCAGAGAGGAAACGGCCCCGCCCACTGTAAGGGGGGGGTCTGGGGGTGGGGGAGGGGCGGTTTGGGGGGGTCTTGGGTGGGGGAGGGGAAAGAAAAAGGGGGGGGGATGGGGGGGGGAGTGAAATGGGGGAGGGTCCGGGGGGTTCCTAGGGGGGGGAGGGGGAAGTGGGGGGGGGGTCTGCGGGTGGGGGAGGGGCAGTGATGGGAAATGGGGAGGGGGGAGCTAAGGGGGGGTCTGCGGGTGGGGGAGGGGCGGTTTTGGGGGGTCCTGGGTGGGGGAGGGGCAGTGAAGGGAATTGGGGGGGGGGGAGGGGGAGAGTGAAATGGGGGGGGGGTCTGGGGGGTCCCTGGGGGGGGGAGGGGCAAGGGGGGGGTCTGGGGGTGGGGGAGGGGGTGAGGAATTGTTTTGGGGGGGTTCTGGGGGTCACACATGGGGCTCACTCCCCTTTCCCTCCCCAGGCAGACGCTGCCCCCCGGGACTGGGAGAGGCTCCCTGGGGGGGTTCCCCCTCCCCCCTGCCCCCCCCAGCCCCATGAAGCCCCCCCAGGACGGAGCCTCCCCCTCCCCCACCCCGAGGCCAAGGGGCCCCCCCCGAGCCCCGACCCCCCCGGGGACCCCCCCGGACAGAGGATGTACCCCGAGATCTGCTATGGGGGGGGCAGCGCTGGGGGGCAGGTAGGGAAGGGGGGGGGATTTGGGGGTCCTGGGGGGGTCTTGAGGGACTGGGGGGGGGTCTGGGGGGGGATATGGGGGTCCTGGGGGGGTCTTCAAGGAGTGGGGGGGGATTTGGGGGGCTGGGGGGGGGAAATGGGGGCTGGGGGGGGTTTGGGGGAGATGGGGGGATGGGAGGGGGATTTGGGGGGCGGGGGGGGCACTTGTGGGGCAGGAATTGGATCCTGGGGGTTTGGGGGGGTCCCTGGGAGAGGGGGGGAAGGGGGGGATGGGGGGGGTGTTGGGGGTCTGACCGTGGGTCCTGTCCCCCCCCCCAGGTCCCCGGGGGTCCCGTTGAGCCCCCCCAGCTCAGCTCCAGCAGCAGCTTCAGACCAGGGACCCCCTACAGGTAACGGGGGGGCTGCCCCATAGCGACCCCCAGCACCCCACAACTGACCCATAGCGACCCACAGCGACCCCCAGCACCCCATAACTGACCCATAGGGACCCATAGGGATCCATAGTACCCCATAACTGCCCATAATTGCCCCACAACTGACCCATAACCCCCATAGGGACCCACAGAGCCCCATAGTGACCCACAGCCCCATAACTGCCCCATAGAGACCCACAGAACCCTATAACTGCCCCATAGCACCCCATAACTGCTCCACAATTGCCCCATAGTGCCCCACAGAGCCCCACAGCACCCCATAACTGCCCCATAGTGACACACAGAGCCCCACAAGCGCCCCATAGCACCCCATAACTGCCCCATAACTGCCCCATAGTGACCCATAGGGATCCATAGTACCCCATAACTGCCCATAATACCCCATAACTGCCCCATAGTGACCCACAGTGACCCATAGCACCCCAGAACTGCCCCATAGTGACCCACACACCAACCCCACAACTGCCCCATAACTCCCACCGTGACCCAGAGCACCCCATAACTGCCCCATAACTTCCCCATAGTGCCCCACAGAACCCCATAACTGCCCCATAGCATCCCACAGGGACCCACAGAGCCCCATAGTGACCCACAGCCCCATAACTGCCCCATAGAGCCCCATAGCACCCCATAACTGCCCCATAATTGCCCCATAGTGACCCACAGAGCCCTATAGGGAACCACAGAGCCCCACAACTGCCCCATAGTGACCCATAGGGATCCACAACCTCGTAACTGCCCCATAGCGACCCATAGCACCCCATAACTGCCCCATAACTGCCCCACAGAGACTCACAGAACCCCACAGCTGCCCCATAGGGACCCACAGCAACCCATAGCACCCCAGAACTGCCCCATAGAGCCCCATAGTGACCCACAGACCCCACAACTGCCCCCCCAGAACTGCCCCATAACTGCCCCCCCCCCCATAACCCTGCCCCACACCTCCCCCCACATCCAGCTCTGCCCCTCCCCCCCCATGAACCCCCCATCCCCCCGCTGCCCCCCATGTGGTTCGTGCCCCTCCCCCACTGTTCTTGGGGGGTTTAGGGGGGTTTGGGGGTTCCCCCCCCCCCTGACCCCTCCCCCTCCCCTCCCCCCAGGCCGCTGCTGATGGCGGGGGGGGGGCTGCCCCTCCCCCCCCTCAAGGGCCCCTTCGTGGAGTTCCCAGCCCTGGGGGGTCCCGAGATGGCGGCGGCCAAGATGGGGGGGGCGGGGGGGCTGCTCTACCCACCCCCCCCTGCACCCCCTTTCCTCTACAGCCCCCCCCCCTTCTGCCCAGACCCCCCCTTGCTCCAGGTGAGGGGGTGGGGGGGGAGTTGGGGGGGGGGGAGGAACCTGGGGGGGGTCTGGGGGGGCTGGGAGGGACTTTGGGGGGGGGCTGGGGGGTGGGGGGGGAGGGGACATGGGGTGGGGGGGATCTATGGGTCTTGGGGTGCTGTGGGGAGGGTCTCACCCCCCTCCCCCCCCCATTTGCCCCCCCCCTCCCCCCAGGTGCGGCAGGAGCTGCCCCCCCCCACCGAGTTCTATGGGCAGGGGGGGGGGCAGGGCGGGTTCCAGCAGGTGAGCCCCTCCCCCACCCCACCCCTCCCCCACCCCTCCCCCCAAAGGGGGGGTCCCAAGACCCCTCCCCCCCCTTCTAACCCCCCCTCCCCCCCCAGATGCTGCTGCCCTTGGTGGAATCTCCCGTGGTCAACTTCGGGGGGGCCCCTCCCCCTCCCCCCCCCCCCGCCGCCCCCCTCCCCCTCCTCCCCCTCGGCCGCCTCGTTGCCCCTCCCCCCACCCGCCCCTTCCCCAAGAACAGAGGCGCGAGGAGGGGGGGGAGGAGGGGGGGGGCGGGGCCGAACCCCTGAAGCCCCTCCCCCCCCCGGGGCCCCTCCCCCCACATCATCCACCGCCCCTCCCCCACTGCCCCCAACCCCTCCCCCACCCTCGGGGGGGTCCCGGCGCACCCCAGGGACTTGGGGGCCCCCCCGGGGGTTGCCCCCCCCACCCCCATGACCCCCCCTCCCCCCCCATCCCCCCATCAGGGTGGGGGAGGGGTGGGAAAATAATCCCTTAGGGGGGGGTTTGACCCCTCCCCCCCCCCCCAAATTGTGGGGTAACGCTGTGGGGGGGGTGGCCAGCCCCCCCCTTTGTTATGAAATGTTGAAAATGGGAAAAAAAACAAAAAAAACAAAAAAAAAAAATTGTTTGCAAAAAAACCACCAAAAAAAGGCGAAAAAAAAAAAAAAAGCGACCAATAAAGAGCGAGAACAGAGTCACGTGTCCTGGGGGGGGCTGAGCCAATGGGAGGTCTCTTTATTGGGGGGTGGGGGGCTCCGGGGGGGTGTTGGGGGAGGGGCTGAAGGCTCGGTGGGCGTTGGGGAAGCGCTGGGGGGAGAAGTCGGGGTCGTCCCGGAGGCGGCGGCCGAGGTCCCGTTGGAGCTGGGGGGGGGGTGAGACCCCCGAAACCCCCCCCGAATCTGTAATACCCCTGCCCCTCCCCCACCCCATCCCTGCCCCTCCCCCACCCCCCCTTAACCCCCCCCAATCAACCCCAAACTCACCCCAAAGACCCCTCCCCCCCCCCCCCCAAATCCCCAGAGACCCCCTCGGGACCCCCCAATTCCCCCCCAAATGCCAGGGATCCCCTCAAGGCCCCTCCCCCCCCTCTTTTGGGACCCCTCCCCCCCCCCAGGGAACCCCTCAGAGCCCCCCCAACCCCTGCCCCTCCCCCACCCCCTTAACCCCCCCAATCAACCCCAAACTCACCCCCAACCCCCCCCCCCCCCCCCAAATCCCCAGGGACCCCCTTGGGACCCCCAACCCTCCCCCAAATCCCCAGGAACCCCTCAGGAGCCCCAGACTCCCCCTTCCCCCTCCCCCCAAATCCCCAGGGCCCCCCTGGGGACCCCCAACCCCCCCCCTGCCGTCCCCCATATCCCCAGGGACCCCCCCCCCAGAATGCCCCCCCCTAATCCCCCCCTCAAGACCCCCAGATTCCCCCCCCTCCCCCCATATCCCCAGGGACCCCTCGGGACCCCAGACCCTCCAGACCCTCCCCCAGACAGCTCCCCTCCAAGGACCCCTTCAGGACCCCCCAAAGCCCCCCAAATCTCCCAGGGACCCTGGGACCCCCAAAACCCCCTGCCATCCCCATATCCCCAGGGACCCCCCCAGACTGCCCCCTAGGACCCCTTCAGGACCCCCAAAGCTCCCCCCCAAATCCCCAGGGCCTCGGGGACCCCAAACCCCCCTGCCGTCCCCCATATCCCCAGGGACCCCAGAATGCCCCCAGAATGCCCCCTAATCCTCCCCCACCCCCAGACTCCTCTCCCCCAAATCCCCATGGACCCCTCGGGACCCAGACCCCTCAAATCCCCCAAATCCCCAGGGACCCCCCCCCAGACCGCCCCCCCCTACCTGCTGCCTGTACCCCTCCTGCAGAGCCCCCTCCCCCAGCTCCCGGCTGAGGCTCTCGGGGGTCCCCAGGGGCCGAACCCCCAAAGCGCGGGCGGCGCGGCCGACGGCCTCGGAGAGGAGCAGGGGGGGCCCCTCGCCCTGCATCGTCTGGGGGGGGGCACGGGGGGGGGGAGAGGTTAGGGGGGGCTTTTTGGGGGGCTTTGGGGTCCCAGGGGGTCATTTGGGGAGGTGTCACTTGGGGGGGGTCTCTAGGGGGGGCGGGGGAGTCTCTTAGGGGGGGTCATTCAGGGGGTCTTCAGGGGGGGGTGTCATTTAAGGGTGTCATTCAGGGGGTCTCTCAGGGGTGTCCCTGGGGGGGGGTTTCTTAGGGGGGGGTCTCTCAGGGGGTCTATCTCTGGGGGGGGGGGGTCTCATGGGGGGGTTTCTCATGGGGGTCTCTCTCAGGGGGTCTCTCTCTCACAGGGGGTCTTCAGGGTCTCCTCGGGGGTCTTCAGGGGGTCTTCAGGGGTCTCTCTCACGGGGTCTGTCTCACGGGGGTCTTCAGGGGTCTCTCTATGGGGTCCTCTCACGGGGGTCTTATGGGGGTCTTCGGGGGTCTCTCAGGGGGTCTCTCTCAGGGGGTCTCTCTCTCAGGGGGTCTCTCATGGGGGGGGGTCTCTCACGGGGGGGTCTCTCAGGGGGTTCCTCTCATGGGGGGGGTCTCTCTCAGGGGGTCTCTCAGGGGGTCTCACGGGGGGGTCTCAGGGGGTCTCACGGGGGGGTCTCTCAGGGGGTCTCTCTCATGGGGGTCTCTCATGGGGGTCTCTCACGGGGGGGTCTCTCAGGGGGTCCCTCAGGGGGTCTCACGGGGGGGGTCTCTCAGGGGGTCCCTCAGGGGGTCTCCTCAGGGGGTCTCAGGGGGGCTCCTCAGGGCTCTCACGGGGGTCTCTCAGGGGCCCTCAGGGGGTCTCTCAGGGGTCTCACGGGGTCTCTCAGGGGGTCTCTCACGGGGTCTCACGGGGGGTCTCAGGGGGTCTCTCTCAGGGGGTCCTCTCACGGGGGGGTCCCTCTCAGGGGGGGTCTCTCATGGGGGTCTCATGGGGGGGTCTCTCTCAGGGGGTCTCTCTCAGGGGGTCCTCAGGGGGTCTCTCTCACGGGGTTCTCAGGGGGTCTCTACGGGGGTCTTCAGGGGGTCTCTCAGGGGGGGGGTCTCATGGGGGGGTCTCTCTCTCTCAGGGGGTCTCTCTCAGGGGGTCTCTCAGGGGGGGTCCCTCTCACGGGGGGTCTCTCAGGGGGTCTCTCAGGGGGTCTCTCAGGGGGTCTCTCTCAGGGGGGTCTCTCTCAGGGGGTCTCTCATGGGGGGGTCTCTCAGGGGGTCTCTCAGGGGGTCCCTCTCATGGGGGTCTCTCTCATGGGGGTCTCTCTCGCGGGGGTCTCTCAGGGGGTCTCCCCCCCCTCCCACCTTCCTCCTCTTGGCGGGCATGCCGCTCAGGTACGCGTCGCTGAGGGGGGGTTGGGCCTTGGCCCTGCGCTGGCTCTGAGCGTCCTGACGGATGATGGGCACCCATTCCTGGGGGGGGGGCACACTGAGACCCCCCCTCACACACCCCCAATCCCCTCACCCCCATCTCCCCCCACCCCATTTCCCACCCACTTCCAAGTCCCCCCCCCCCCTCATTTCCCCTCCCCCCCCATTTCCCCTCCCCATTTCCATCTCCCCTCCCCCCAATTTCCTCCCCATTTCCCCTCCCCCATCCCCAATTCCCCCCCCTCCATCTCCCCCTTTCCCCCCTCATTTCCTATTCCCCTCCCCCCTCCCCATTTCCCTTCCCCCCACCCCATTTCCATCTCCCCTCCCCCCAATTTCCTCTCCATTTCCCCCCATCTCTCCCCCTCCCCCCCTCCCATTTCCCCTTCACTTCCAAGTCCCCTCCCCCACCCCATTTCCCCTCCCCCCCTCCCCAACTCCCCTCCCCCCACTTCCCTTCCCCCTCCCCCATTTTCCCCATTTCCTCCATTTCCCCCCTCAATTTCCTATTTCCCCTCCCCCATTCCCCCATTTCTCCTCCCCCTCCCCATTTCCCCTCCCCCATTTCCCTTCCCCCTCCCCCATTTTCCCCCCTATTCCCTCCCCATCTCCCATCTCCTCATCTCCCATCTCCCCATTTCCCATCTCCCATTTCCCTCTCCCATTTCCCAATCTCCCCATCTCCCATCTCCCCATTTCCCATCTCCCCATTTCCCATCTCCCCATTTCCCATCTCCCATTTCCCCATTTCCCCATCCCCCATTTCCCCACCTCCCATTTCCCATCTCCCAATCTCCCATCTCCTCCTCTCCCATCTCCCATTTCCCCATTTCCCATCTCCCCTCTCCCCATCTCCCCATCTCCCATCTCCCATCTCCCCATTTCCCCATCTCCCATCTCCCATTTCCCCATCTCCCCCCATTTCCCTCCCCTCCCCCATTTCCCCATCCCCATTTCCCCCACCTTTTCCCCATCTCCCCATTTTCCATTCTCCCCTCCCCATTTCCCCCATCCCCCCCATTTCCACTTCATCTCCCCACTCCCCATTTCCTCCCTCTCATTTCATCTCCCATTTCATCCCATTTCCATTTCCCTCCCCTCCCCATTTCCCCCATCTCATCTC
Source organism: Archilochus colubris (assembly GCA_023079485.1). Taxonomy (NCBI): domain Eukaryota; kingdom Metazoa; phylum Chordata; class Aves; order Apodiformes; family Trochilidae; genus Archilochus; species Archilochus colubris. Next base: position 55,171 of record JALBCY010000289.1, on the reverse strand, counting down.
CCTCTACCCCCATTTCTCCTCCCCATTTCTCCTCCCTCCCCATTTCCCCATCCCCCATCTCCCCCCCACACGGGGCAGCGCCGTCGCCCACCTCTCCCCCGGGGGGGCCGTGGGTGGGGGGGGGCTCAGCGCCTCCTCGGCCGTGGTGGCGGGGGGAGGGGAGGCCGCGGCCTCGCGCTGGGGAGAGGGGCGTGGTCAGAGGGCGTGGTCAAAAGGGCGGAGCCAAGCTAATTAAGCCACACCCCCTCCCTTCCATGCCCCGCCCTTCCCCCCATTCATACCGGGGGCTCCTCGGGGGGCGGTGGCTCCGCCTCCTGCATCTCCATTGGCTCCGGCGGCTGTGGGCGGGGTCAGAAAGGGGCGGGGTTTGTATGGAGGGGGTGGGGCTTAGAGGTTGGGGGTGGGGTTTAAGGGGAGGGGCGGGGCTAAAGGCCAAGGGGGGGCGGGGCTTGGGGGGCTGTGGGAGGGGTTGGAGGAGAAAGGGGCGGGGTTTGTGTAGAGGGGGTGGGGCTTAGATGTTGGGGTGGGGTTTAAAGGGAGGGGCGGGGCTAAAGGCCAAGGGGGGGCGGGGCTTGGGGGGGTCCCTGTGGGGGCTTTGGGGTCCCTGTGGCGTTTGGGGGGGTCCCTGTGGGGCTTTGGGGTCCCTCTGGGGGCTTCTGGGTCCCTGGGGGTTCCATGGGGGTTTTGGGGGGTCCCTGTGGGGGCTTTGGGGGCTCTGAGAAGGGTTTTGGGGGGGGGGGTTTGGGTCTCTTTCGGGTTTTGGGGGTCCCCATGGGGGTTTTGGGGTCCCTGTGAGGGTTTGGGGTCTCTGAGAAGGGTTTTGGGGGGGGGTTTTGGGTCTCTTTAGGGTTTTGGGGGTCCCCGTGGGGGTTTTGGGGTCCCTGTGGGGGTTTGGGGTCCCTGTGAGGGTTTGGGGTCTCTGAGAAGGGTTTTGGGGGGGGGTTTTGGGTCTCTTTGGGTTTTGGGGGTCCCCATGGGGGTTTTGGGGTCCCTGGGGGTTTTGGGGGGGGGTTTTGGGTCTCTTTAGGGTTTTGGGGGTCCCCGTGGGGGTTTTGGGGTCCCTGTGGGGGTTTGGGGTCCCTGTGGGTTCCATGGGGGTTTTGGGGGGTCCCTGTGAGGGTTTGGGGTCTCTGAAAGGGTTTGGGGAAGGGGTTTGGGTCTCTTTGGGGTTTTTAGGGTCCCTCTGGGGGTTTGGGGGTCCCTGTGGGGGTCTCTGGGTCCCTGTGGGTTCCATGGGGGTTCCATGGGGGGTTTGGGGTCCCTGTGTGTGTTTAGGGGATCCCTGTGGGGTTCTGGAGTTCCCTGTGGGGTTTTGGGGATCCCTGTGGGTTCCATGGGGGTTTTGGGGAGTCCCTGTGGGGTCTGGGGTTCCCTCTGTGTGTTTTGGGGTTCCCTGTGGGGTTTTAGGGTCCCTGTGTGTGTTTAGGGGACCCTTGTGGTGTTTAGGCGATCCCTGTGGGGTTTTGGGGCCTCTCTGGGGGTTCTGGGGGGTCCCTGTTGGTCCCATGGGGCTTTTGGGGATCCCTGTGGGGTTTTAGGGTTCCCTGTGGGGTTTTGGGGTTCCCTGTGGGGTTTTAGGGTCCCTGTGTGTGTTTAGGGGTCCCTGTGGGTTCCATGGGAGTTTTGGGGGATCCCTGTGGGGTCTGGGGTTCCCTGTGGTGTTTGGGGGATCCCTGTGGGGTTTTGGGGTCCCTCTGAGGGTTTCTGGGTCCCTGTGGGTTCCATGGGAGTTTTGGGGGATCCCTGTGGGGTTTTGGGGTCCCTGTGTGTATTTTGGGGTCCCTGTGTGTGTTTAGGGGATCCTTGTGGTGTTTAGGCGATCCCTGTGGGGTTTTGGGGTCTCTCTGGGGGTTCTGGGGGGTCACTGTGGGTTCCATGGGGCTTTTGGGGATCCCTGTGGGGTTTTAGGGTTCCCTGTGGGGTTTTGGGGTTCCCTGTGTGTGTTTAGGGGATTCCTGTGGGTGTTTTGGGGTCCCTGTGGGTTCCATGGGGGTTTTGGGGTTCCCTGTGGGTTTCTGGGGTCCCTGTGTGTGTTTAGGGGATCACTGTGGGGTTTTGGGGTCCCTCTGGGGGTTTTGGGGGGTCCCTGTGGGTCCCATGGAGGTTCCATGGGTGTTTTGGGAATCCCATGGGGGTTTTGGGGTTCCCTGTGGGTTTTTGGGGTCCCTGTGTGTGTTTAGGGGATCACCGTGGGGTTCTGGGGTCCCTCTGGGGGTTTTGGGGGGTCCCTGTGGGTCCCATGGAGGTTCCATGGGTGTTTTGGGAATCCCATGGGGGTTTTGGGGTTCCCTGTGGGGTTTTGGGGTCTCTCTGGGGGTTCTGGGGGGTCCCTGTGGGTCCCATGGGGCTTTTGGGGATCCCTGTGGGGTTTTAGGGTTCCCTGTGGGGTTTTGGGGTTCCCTGTGTGTGTTTAGGGGATTCCTGTGGGTGTTTTGGGGTCCCTGTGGGTTCCATGGGGGTTTTGGGGTTCCCTGTGGGTTTTTGGGGTCCCTGTGTGTGTTTAGGGGATCACTGTGGGGTTTTGGGGTCCCTCTGGGGGTTTTGGGGGGTCCCTGTGGGTTCTATGGAGGTTTCATGGGGCTTTTGGGGATCCCATGGGTGTTTTGGGGATCCCTGTGTGGTTTTGGGGTTCCCTGTGTGTGTTTAGGGGATTCCTGTGGGTGTTTTGGGGTTCCTGTGGGTTCCATGGGGCTTTTGGGGGGTCCCTGTGGGGTTTCAGGGATCCCTGTGGGGTTCTGGGGTCCCTGTGTGAGTTTTGGGGATCCCTGTGGGTTCCATGGGGGTTTTGGGGATCCCATGGGGGTTTTGGGGATCCCTGTGTGGTTTTGGGGTTCCCTGCATGTGAGTTTTGGGGTTACCTGTGGGTTTTTGGGGTCCCTGTGTGTGTTTAGGGGATCACTGTGGGGTTTTGGGGTCCCTCTGGGGGTTTTGGGGGGTCCCTGTGGGGTTTCAGGGATCCCTGTGGGGTTCTGGGGTCCCTGTGTGTGTTTTGGGGATCCCTGTGGGTTCCATGGGAGTTTTGGGGATCCCATGGGGGTTTTGGGGTTCCCTGCGTGTGAGTTTTGGGGTTACCTGTCCGGGGGGGTCCCCCAGGTGCCTGACGTAGGGCAGGACCTGCTCGGGGGGCACCGGGATTTGTTCCAGCACCGCCTGGAGCCGCAGCCCCAGGAGAGCCGTGAGCCAGGAGACCAGAGAGGGGGAGACCTCGGAGGAGAGACGGCGCTGGGGGGGCAAAAAGGGGGGGTCAGGGACAGGGGGGAGGGGGGATTGGGGGACAGGGGGAAAAAAAAAAGGGGAGAAATGGGGGATTGGGGGAAATGGGGAAAAAAGGGGGGGGAAAGGAATGGGGAGACCTTGGAGGAGAGATGGTGCTGGGGGGGGATATGGGGGGGTCAGGGGGGAGGAAAAAGGGGGGAACAGGGGGGAAAAATTGGGGGGATTGGGGGGGGAAAGGGGGATAAAAATAGGGGGATTGGGGGGTGGGAAAAGGGGGGGGGAAATGGGGGGGACAGAGGGGAAAGGGGGGGTCAGGGGGGGGGAATGGGATTGGGGGGGAGAAGGGGGAATGGGGAGAGCTTGGAGGAGAGATGGTGCTGGGGGGGCAAAAAGGGGGGGTCAGGGAAAGGGGGGAAATGGGGGGGAAAAAGGGGAAAAAATTGGGGGGATCGGGGGGGGGAAATGGGGAAAAAGTGGGGGGAAAGGAATGGGGAGACCTTGGAGGAGAGACGGTGCTGGGGGGGGGGGACATGGGGGGGTCAGGGGGGAGGAAAAAGGGGGGAAAAATTGGGGGGATTGGGGGGGGGAAGGGGGATAAAAATGGGGGGACTGGGGGGGGGAAATGGGGGGATGGGGAGAGCTCGGAGGAGAGATGGTGCTGGGGGGGCAAAAAGGGGGGGTCAGGGACAGGGGGGAAATGGGGGGGATTGGGGGACAGGGGAAAAATGGGAAAAGGGGGACAGAGGGGGAAAAAATGGGGGGATCAGGAGGGGGAAATGGGAAAGGGGGGGAAAAGGGGGACAGGGGGAGAGCTTGGAGGAGAGACGGTGCTGGGGGGGCAAAAAGGGGGGGTCAGGGACAGGGGGGAAATGGGGGGGGACAGGGGGGAAAATGGGGGAAAAAGGGGAAAAAATGGGGGGATCGGGGGAAATGGGGAAAAAAGGGGGAAAGGAATGGGGAGACCTTGGAGGAGAGATGGTGCTGGGGGGGGGACATGGGGGGGTCAGGGGGGAGGAAAAAGGGGGGAACAGGGGGGAAAAATTGGGGGGATTGGGGGGGGGAAAGGGGGGGACAGAGGGGAAAGGGGGGGTCAGGGGGGGGAAAATGGGGAGAAATGGGGGGGTCAGGAGGGGGGAATGGGATTGGGGGGGAGAAGGGGGACAGGGGGAGAGCTCGGAGGAGAGATGGTGCTGGGGGGGCAAAAAGGGGGGGTCAGGGACAGGGGGGAAAAAGAGGGGGGACAGGGGAGAGAATAGGGGGGGACAGGGGGGAATAGATGGGGGGAAATGGGGGGGGTCAAGGGGGGAAATGGGGGGGATTGGGGGGGGGGAAAGGGGGGAGGAAAAGGGAGGGTAAGGGGGGGACAAAGGGGGGGAAAAGGGGTGAGGAAAGGGGAGGGGAAGGGGGGGACAAGGGGGGATGGGGACAGGGGGGGATGGGGAGACCCCCCCTGTGCCCCCCACTCACGATGCGGTCGCTGATGAGGGTCCCCAGAGCCCCCCTCTCCCCCCCCAGGCAGTGCAGGTTCAGGGCCAGGCACTCGAAGAGCCCCCGGTTACAGAGCTCCAGGAGACGCGGCCCAAAGCTCCCGTCTGCAACACCCCAAAACGGGGCAAAACGCCCCAAAAAACGGGTCAGAAATCCCCCAGAAATGGGGCAGAAATCCCCCCAAAATGGGCAGAAATCCCCCCAAAATGGGGCAGAAAACCCCCAAAAAACAGGTCAGAAATCCCCCCAAAAATGGGGCAAAAATCCCCCAAAAAATGGGGCAGAAATCCCCCAAAAATGGGGCAGAAAACCTCCCAAAATGGGGCAGAAATCTCCCCCAAAAATGGGGCAGAAATCCCCCAGAAATGGGGCAGAAATCCCCCCCAAAAATGGGGCAGAAATCCCCCCAAAATGGGGCAGAAATCCCCCCCAAAAATGGGGCAGAAATCCCCCCAAAATGAGGCAGAAATCCCCCCAAAATGGGGCAGAAACCCCCCAAAATGGGGCAGAAATCCCCCCCAAAATGAGGCAGAAATCCCCCCAAAAAAGGGGCAGAAATCCCCCCAAAAATGGGGCAGAAATCCCAAAAATGGGGCAGAAATCCCCAGAAATGGGGCAGAAATCCCCCAAAATGGGAAAACCAACAAAACGGGCAGAAACCCCAAAAACGGGTCAGAAATCCCCCAAAATGGGCAGAAATCCCCAGAAATGGGCAGAAATCCCCAAAAATGGGGCAGAAATCCCCAAAATGGGGCAGAAATCCCCCAAAAATGGGGCAGAAAACCCCAAAAATGGGTCAGAAATCCCCCAAAAATGGGGCAGAAATCCCCCCAAAAATGGGCAGAAATCCCCCAGAAATGGGGCAGAAATCCCCCCCAGAAACTGGGCAGAAATCCCCCCAAAAATGGGGCAGAAATCCCCCAGAAATGGGGCAGAAATCCCCCCCAAAAATGGGGCAGAAATCCCCCAGAAATGGGGCAGAAATCCCCCCCAGAAACTGGGCAGAAATCCCCCCAAAAATGGGGCAGAAATCCCCCAGAAATGGGGCAGAAATCCCCCCCAAAAATGGGCAGAAATCCCCCAAAACCGGGTCAGAAATCCCACAAAAAACGGGTCAGAAATCCCCCAAAAATGGGGCAGAAATCCCCCTCAAAATGGGGCAGAAATCCCCCAAAAATGGGGCAGAAATCCCCCAGAAATGGGGCAGAAATCCCCCAGAAATGGGTCAGAAATCCCCCAAAATGGGGCAGAAATCCCCCAGAAATGGGGCAGAAATCCTCCCAAAAATGGGGCAGAAATCCCCCAAAAATGGGTCAGAAATCCCCCAAAAATGGGGCAGAAATCCCCCAGAAATGGGGCAGAAATCCCCCAGAAATGGGTCAGAAATCCCCCCCAAAAATGGGGCAGAAATCCCCCCAAAAATGGGGCAGAAATCCCCCAAAATGGGGCAGAAAACCTCTAAAAATGGGGCAGAAATCCCCCCAAAATGGGTAAGAAACCCCCCAAAATGGGGCAGAAATCCCCCAAAAATGGGGCAGAAAACCCCACAAATGGGGCAGAAATCCCCCAGAAATGGGTCAGAAATCCCCCCAGAAATGGGGCAGAAATCCCCCAAAAACGGGTCAGAAATCCCACAAAAATGGGGCAGAAATCCCCCCCAAAATGGGGCAGAAATCCCCCAGAAATGGGGCAGAAATCCCCCCCCAAAAATGGGGCAGAAATCCCCCCCAAAATGGGGCAGAAATCCCCCAAAAATGAGGCAGAAATCCCCCCCCAAAAATGGGGCAGAAATCCCCCCAAAAATGGGGCAGAAATCCCCCAAAAAACGGGTCAGAAATCCCCCAAAAATGGGGCAGAAATCCCCCAGAAATGGGGCAGAAATCCCCCCCAAAAATGGGGCAGAAATCCCCCAAAAATGGGGCAGAAATCCCCCAGAAATGGGCAGAAATCCCCCAGAAATGGGGCAGAAATCCCCCAGAAATGGGCAGAAATCCCCCAGAAATGGGGCAGAAATCCCCCAGAAATGGGGCAGAAATCCCCCCAAAATGGGCAGAAATCCCCCAGAAATGGGGCAGAAATCCCCCAGAAATGGGGCAGAAATCCCCCCCAAATGGGGCAGAAATCCCCCAAAATGGGGCAGAAAACCCCCCAGAAATGGGGCAGAAATCCCCCAGAAATGGGGCAGAAATCCCCCCCAAATGGGGCAGAAATCCCCCAAAATGGGGCAGAAAACCCCCCAGAAATGGGGCAGAAACCCCCCAAAAACGGGGCAGAAATCCCCCAGAAATGGGGCAGAAATCCCCCCCAAAAATGGGCAGAAATCCCCCAAAAATGGGTCAGAAAACCCCACAAATGAGGCAGAAATCCCCCCCCAAAATGGGCAGAAATCCCCCCAAAATGGGGCAGAAATCCCCCCAAAATGGGGCAGAAATCCCCCCAAAAATGGGGCAGAAATCCCCCAGAAATGGGGCAGAAATCCCCCAGAAATGGGGCAGAAAACCCCCCAAAATGGGGCAGAACGCCCCAGAAATGGAGCAGAAATCCCCCCCAAAATGGGGCAGAAATCCCCCAAAAATGGGGCAGAAAACCCCAAAAATGGGTCAGAAAACCCCAAAAATGGGTCAGAAACCCCCCAAAAATGGGGCAGAATTCCCCCAGAAACTGGACAGAAATCCCCCAAAAATGGGGCAGAAATCCCCCCAAAAATGGGGCAGAAATCCCCCCAAAATGGGGCAGAAATCCCCCCAAAATGGGGCAGAAATCCCCCCAAAAATGGGGCAGAAAACCTCCCAAAAATGGGGCAGAAAACCCCACAAACGGGTCAGAAATCCCCCAGAAAATGGGGCAGAAAACCCCCAAAAATGGGGCAGAAATCCCCCCAGAAATGGGGCAGAAATCCCCCAAAACGGGGCAGAAATCCCCCAGAAACGGGGCAGAAATCCCCCCAAAATGGGGCAGAAATCCCCCCAAAAATGGGGCAGAAATCCCCCCAAAAATGGGGCAGAAATCCCCCAAAATGGGGCAGAAATCCCCCCAAAAATGGGGCAGAAATCCCCCCAAAATGGGCAGAAATCCCCCAAAAATGGGTCAAAACCCCCCAAAACGGGTCAGAACACCCCAAGCTCCCTGTGTCCACCCCCCCCCGTGCCCCCCTCATGTGCCCCCCCCAAGCCCCCCGTGTTCCCCCCCCGTATCGCCCCCAGAGCCCCCTCCCCACCTGAGCAGGTCAGGACGTGCAGCCCCCCCAAGTCCCCCGTGTGTCCCCCCCCTGGCCCCCCAAATCCCCCCAGTCCCCTCCCCATCCCGTGCCCCCCCCCTGCCCACCAGCATGTCAGGACATGCAGCCCCCTCTGTGCCCCCCCCAATCCCCTCATGTCCCCCCCCCATCCCACAGCCCCCTCCCCAGTTCCCACCAGCACAGCTCAGGACGTGCCCCCCCCATTGCCCCCCTGTCCCCCCCCCATCCCGCAGCCCCCTCCCCATCTCACCAGCACAGCTCAGGACGTGTCCCCCCCCCATCCCCTGTCCCCCCCCCATCCCGCAGCCCCCTCCCCATCTCACCAGCACAGCTCAGGACGTGCAGCCCCCCTGTTGCCCCCCTGTCCCCCCCCCCATCCCGCAGCCCCCTCCCCACTCACCAGCACAGCTCAGGACGTGCCCCCCCTGTCCCCCCCCCATCCTGTGTCCCCCCTGCAGCCCCCTCCCCAATTCCCACCAGCACAGCTCAGGACGTGTCCCCCCTGTCCCCCCCCCATCCTGTGTCCCCCCATCCCGATCCCCCATTTCCCGCAGCCCTCCCCACTCACCAGCACAGCTCAGGACGTGTCCCCTGTCCCCCATCCCGCAGCCCCCTCCCCACTCACCAGCACAGCTCAGGACGTGTCCCCCCACCCCTGTCCCCCCCCCGTCCCGCAGCCCCCATTTCCTGCAGCCCCCTCCCCACTCACCAGCACAGCTCAGGACGTGCAGCCCCCCCGTTGCCCCCCTGTCCCCCCCCCCCCGCAGCCCCCTCCCCACTCACCAGCACAGCTCAGGACGTGCCGCGCGATCCTCTCCAGCAGCTCCTCCAGGAACTCCAGGTTGGTTCTGGTGATGTCGACGCCATCGGCCACACGGACCCCGGCCTGGGACCCCAGACCCAAATCAGACACCCCAGAACCCTGAATGACCCCCCCAGACCCTGAATGACCCCCCCAGACCCAAATCAGAACCCAAAGACCCCAACTGAGACCCCAGACCCAACTCAAACCCAGGGACCCCAACTGAGACCCCAGACCCAAATCAGAGACACAGCTGAGACCCCAGACCCAAATCAGAGACAGCTGAGACCCCAACTGGGACCCCAGACCCAAATCAGACACCCCAGAACCCTGAATGACCCCCCCAGACCCAAGTCAGAACCCAGAGACCCCAGCTGAGACCCCAGACCCAAATCAGAGACCCCAGAACCCTGAAGACCCCCCCAGACCCAAGTCAGAACCCAGAGACCCCAGCTGAGACCCCAGACCCAAATCAGAGCCTGGAGACCCCAGAACTGAGACCCCAGACCCAAATCAGAGCCCAGAACCCCAACTGAGACCCCCCAGGACCCACACAGAGACCACAGACCCAGATCAGAGACCCCAAATGAGACCCCAACTGAGACCCCAGACCCAAATCAGAGCCCAGAACCAACTGAGACCCCAGACCCAAATCAGAACCCAGGGACCCCAACTGAGACCCCAGACCCAAATCAGAGACCCCATCTGGGACCCCAGACCCAAATCAGAACCCAGCACTGAGCCCCCAGACCCAACTGAGACCCCAGACCCAGCACTGAGCCCCCCAGAACTGAGCCCCCAGCCCCATAACGCGCCCCAGTAACACCCCAGAGCCCCCCCCAGACCCCATAACTGCCCCCCAAAAGCCCCCCCAGCCCCATAACCGACCCCCCCAGCCCCCCCAGAGCCCCCCCAGAGCCCCCCACTCACGAAGCTCTCCCTGATGAACTCCTCCAGCCCCCCCATCAGACTCCGAGTCGCTGCCTGTGGGGAGACCCCAGACCCCAATCAGCCCCCCCAAATCCCCCTGGGGGGGGCAGGGGGGCCCTGAGGAGGTTTGGGGGTCCCCAGGAGGGTTGGGGGGGGGGGTTTAGGGGTCCTGGGGGGAGTTTAAGGGGTGGAGGAGGGGGTCTCAGGGAGGTCCCAGGGGGTTGGGGGTCCCAAGAGGGGTTTTGGGGTCCCAGGAGGGGTTTTGGGGTTCCAGGGGGGATTTTGGGGTTTCAGGAGGGGTTTTGGGGGTGCCAGGGGGTTGGGGGGGGGGTCCCAGGATGGATTTTGGGGTCCCAAGAGGGGTTTTTGGGGGTCCCAGGAAGGGTTTTGGGGTTCCAGGGGGGACTTTGGGGTCCCAGGAAGGGTTCTGCGGGTGCTGGAGGTTTTGGGGGTCCCAGGAGGAGTTTTGGGGTCCCAGGAGGGGTTTTGGGGGTGCCAGGGGGTTGGGGGGAGGGGTCCCAGGATGGATTTTGGGGTCCCAGGATGGGTTTTAGGGGTCCTGGAGGGTTTTTGGGGTGCCAGGGGGGTTTCAGGGGTGCTGGGGGGGGGGTGTGAGTGTTTTTGGGGTGTGTCTGGGTTTTTGGGGTGTTTCTGTGCATTTCTGGGGTGCCTGTGTGCATTCTGGGGGGGCTGTGTGGGTTTCTGGGGTGTCTGTGTCTATTTTGGGGTGCCTGGGAGCATATTTTGGGGTGTCTGTGTCTATTTTGGGGTCTGTGTGCATACTTTGGGGTGCCCGTGTGTGTTCTGGGGTGCCTGTGCATATTTTGGGGTGCCCGTGTGCATTTGGGGGTGCCTATGTGTATGTTGGGGTGCCTGTGTGCATGTTGGGGTGTCTGTGTCTATTTTGGGGTGTCTGTGTGCATTTGGGGTGCCCGTGTGTGCATTCTGGGGGTGCCTGTATGTTGGGGTGCCTGTGTGCATGTTGGGGTGCCTGTGTGCGTTTTGGGGTGCCTGTGTGTATGTTGGGGTGCCCATGTGTGCATTCTGGGGTCTGTGTCTATTTTGGGGTGTCTCTGTCTCTTTTGGGGTGCCTGTGCGTACTTTGGGGTGCCTGTGTCTATTCTGGGGTGCCTGTGTATGTTGGGGTGCCCGTGTGCGTTTTGGGGTGCCCGTGTGTGCATTTTTGGGGTGCCTGTGTCTATTCTGGGGTGTGTATGTATGTTGGGGTGCCCGTGTGTGCATTTGGGGTGCCTGTGCATATTTTGGGGTGCCTGCGTGCATGTTGGGGTGCATGTGTGCGTTTTGGGGTGCCTGTGCATATTTTGGGGTGCCCGTGTGCATTTGGGGGTGCCTGTGTGTATGTTGGGGTGCCCGTGGTACGTTGGGGTGCCTGTGTGTGCATTTTGGGGTCTGTGTCTATTCTGGGGTGCCTGCATGCATGTTGGGGTGCCCATGTGTGCGTTTTGGGGTGCATGTGCACACTTTTGGGGTGCCTGTGTCTATTTAGGGGTGCCCGTGTGCATGTTGGGGTGCCTGTGTCTCTTTTGGGGTGCCTGTGTGTATTTGGGGTGCCTGTGTGTCTATTTTGGGGTCTGTGTGTATTTCGGGGTGTCTGTATGCATGTTGGGGTGCCTGTGTCTATTCTGGGGTGCCTGTGTCTATTTTGGGGTGCCCGTGTGTATGTTGGGGTGCCCGTGTGTGTTTTGGGGTGCCTGTGTGTGCATGTTGGGGTGCCTGTGTCTATTCTGGGGTCTGTATGTATTTTGGGGTGCCCATGTGTGCATTTGGGGTGCGTGTGTCTATTTTGGGGTGCCTGTGCATATTTTGGGGTGCCCGTGTCTATTCTGGGCTCTGTGTGTATGTGGGGGTGCCCGTGTGTGCATTTTGGGGTCTGTGTGCATTTTGGGGTGCATGTGTGTGCATTTGGGGTGTCTGTGTCTATTTTGGGGTCTGTGTGCATACTTTGGGGTGCCCGTGTGTGTTCTGGGGTGCCTGTGCATATTTTGGGGTGCCCGTGTGCATTTGGGGGTGCCTATGTGTATGTTGGGGTGCCTGTGTGCATTTTTGGGGTGTCTGTGTCTATTTTGGGGTGTCTGTGTGCATTTGGGGTGCCCGTGTGTGCATTCTGGGGTCTGTGTCTATTTTGGGGTGTCTCTGTCTCTTTTGGGGTGCCTGTGCGTACTTTGGGGTGCCTGTGTCTATTCTGGGGTGCCTGTGTATGTTGGGGTGCCCGTGTGCGTTTTGGGGTGCCCGTGTGTGCATTTGGGGTGTCTGTGTGCATTTTTGGGATCTGTGTCTCTTTTGGGGTGTCTGTGTCTATTTTGGGGTGCCTGTGTGCATGTTGGGGTGCCTGTGTGTGCGTTTTTGGGGTGCCTGTGTGTGCGTTTTTGGGGTGCCTGTGTCTATTCTGGGGTCTGTATGTATTTTGGGGTGCCCGTGTGTGCATTTTTGGGGTGCCTGTGTCTCTTTTGGGGTGTCTGTGTCTATTTTGGGGTGCCTGTGTGTGCATGTTGGGGTGTCTGTGTGTATTCTAGGCTCTATATGTATTTTGGGGTGCCCCTGTGTGCATTTTGGGGTCTCTGTCTATTTTGGGGTGCCTGTGCGTATTTTGGGGTGCCTGTGTCTATTCTGGGGTGCCTGTGTATGTTGGGGTGCCCGTGTGCAATTTGGGGTGCCTGTGTCTATTTAGGGGTGCCTGTGCATATGTTGGGGTGCACGTGTGCATTCTGGCGTGCCTGTGTCTCTTTTGGGGTGCCCGTGTGTGTATGTTGGGGTGCCTGTGTGCATTTTGGGGTGCCTGTGTCTATTCTGGGCTCTGTATGTATGTTGGGGTGCCTGTGTGCATTTCGGGGTGCCTGTGTCTATTTTGGGGTGTCTGTGTGTGCTTTTGGGGTGCCCATGTGTGCATTTGGGGTGTGTGTGCACGCTTTTGGGGTGTCTGTGTGCATTTTTGGGATCTGTGTCTCTTTTGGGGTGTCTCTGTCTCTTTTGGGGTGCCTGTGTGCATTTGGGGTGCCCGTGTGTGCATTGGGGTGTCTGTGTCTCTTTTGGGGTGCCCGTGTGCATTTTGGGGTGCCCGTGTGTCTATTTTGGGGTGCCTGTGTCTATTTTGGGGTCTGTGTGTATGTTGGGGTGCCCATGTGTGCATTTTGGGGTGCCTGTGTGCATTTTGGGGTGCCTGTGTCTCTTTTGGGGTGCCTGTGTCTATTTTGGGGTCTGTGTGCATACTTTGGGGTGTCTGTGTGTATGTTGGGGTGCCTGTGCATATTCTGGGATGCCTGTGTGTGTATGTTGGGGTCTGTGTCTATTCTGGGGTGCCTGCGTGCATGTTGGGGTGCCCGTGTGCATTTGGGGTGTCTGTGTCTATTTTGGGGTCTGTGTGCATTTGGGGTGCCTGTGTCTCTTTTGGGGTGCCCGTGTGCGTTTTGGGGTGCCCGTGTGCATTTTTGGGGTGTCTGTGTCTATTCTGGGCTCTATATGTATTTTGGGGTGCCCCTGTGTGCATTTTGGGGTCTCTGTCTATTTTGGGGTGTCTGTGTGTGCTTTTGGGGTGCCCGTGTGCATTTTTGGGATCTGTGTCTCTTTTGGGGTGTCTCTGTCTCTTTTGGGGTGCCCATGTGCGTTTTGGGGTGCCCGTGTGTGTATGTTGGGGTGCCTGTGTGCATGTTTGGGTGCCTGTGTCTCTTTTGGGGTGCCTGTGTCTCTTTTGGGGTGCCCGTGTGTATGTTGGGGTGCCCGTGTGCATTTTGGGGTGCATGTGCACCTTTTGGGGTGCCTGTGTCTATTTTGGGGTGCCTGTGTGCGTTTTGGGGTGCCTGTGTGTATTTCGGGGTGCCTGTGCATATTTTGGGGTGCCTGTGTGTATGTTGGGGTGCCCGTGTGTGCATTTTGGGGTCTGTGTCTATTCTGGGGTGCCTGTGTGCATGTTGGGGTGCCTGTGTGCATTTTGGGGTGCCCGTGTGTGTTTTGGGGTGTCTGTGTCTATTTTGGGGTGTCTCTGTCTCTTTTGGGGTGCCTGTGTGCATTTTTGGGGTGCCTGTGTCTCTTTTGGGGTGCCTGTGTCTCTTTTGGGGTGCCCGTGTGCATGTTGGGGTGCCCGTGTGCGTTTTGGGGTGCATGTGCACGCTTTTGGGGTGCCTGTGTCTATTTTGGGGTGCCGGTGTGCGTTTTGGGGGTGCCTGTGCATATTTTGGGGTGCCTGTGTGCGTTTTGGGGTGCCTGTGTGTGTTTTGGGGTGCATATGCACGCTTTTGGGGTGCCTGTATCTATTTTGGGGTGCCCGTGTGTGCTTTGGGGTGCCCGTGTGCGTTTTGGGGTGTCTCTGTCTATTTTGGGGTGCCTGTGTGTGGGTTCTGGGGTGCCTGTGTGTGTTTTGGGGTGCCGGTGTGGGTTTTGGGGTGCCCGTGTGTATGTTGGGGTGCCCATGTGTGCATTGGGGGTGCCCGTGTGCATTTTTGGGGTGCCTGTGTGTGTTTTGGGGTGCCCGTGTGTGTGTTTTGGGGTCTGTGTCTATTTTGGGGTGTCTCTGTCTCTTTTGGGGTGCCCGTGTGTGCATCTGGGGGTGCCTGTATGTTGGGGTGCCTGTGTGCATGTTGGGGTGCATGTGTCTCTTTTGGGGTGCCTGTGTGTGTTTTGGGGTGCCCGTGTGCGTTTTGGGGTGCCCATGTGTGTGTTTTGGGGTGCCCTTACCCGGATGTTGTCCTGGGAGGGTTCCCTGCCCCCCAGGAACCGTGTGCGGAAGCAGCGGCGCAGCAGGGGCTGGAGGCGGCTCAGGGGTTGGCAGCGCCCGTGCAGCAGCAGCACCACGTCCAACATGGAGAGGTTCTGAACCAGCAGCGAGAGCAGCGCCCCGAAAAACCCTGGGGGGGGACAGGGGGGGGGGGGGGGACACACGGGGAACCCCCCCGGGAAAGTTAGGGACCCCCCAGGAGAGACCAGGGAAGCCCCAGAGTGATGGGAGCCCCGAAACGGGGAGAGTCCCCCCAAGAGTGGGGAAGGGGATGGATAAAGGCACCCCAAAAAACCTGGGGGGCAGAGGGGGGGCAGAGGGACCCCCCCAAAATAGGGACCCCCCCCAGAAAAATTGGGACCCCTCCAAAACCTGGGAACCCCCCCAGAGAACTGGGACCCCCCCTGGTTCAGGTGGGAGCCCCGAAAATGGGGAGAGTCCCCCACCTAAAGGAAGAGAAAGGATGGAGAAGCACCCCAAAAAAACCTGGGGGGTGCAGGGGGGGCACAGGGAGCCCCCCCGAAATAGGGACCCCCCCTGGGAAAATTAGAGACCCCCCCAAAAATGGGAACCCCCCCCAGAAAGATGAGGGAAGCCCCAGAGTGATGGGAGCCCCAAAATGGGGGGAGTCCCCCCAAACCTGGGGAAGGGGATGGATAAAGGCACCCCAAAAAAAACTGGGGGGCAGAGGGGGGGCACAGGGAGCCCCCCAAAAATGGGAACCCCCCCCAAAGAAGTGGGAACCCCCCAAAAATGGGAACCCCCCCCAGAAAGATGAAGGAAGCCCCAGAGTGATGGGAGCCCCGAAACGGGGAGGTTCCCCCACCTAAAGGAAGAGAAAGGATGAAGAAGCACCCCAAAAAAAAATGGGGTGCAGGGGGGGCACAGGGAGCCCCCTAAAATTAGGGACCCCCCCCGGGAAAATTAGAGACCCCCCAAAACTGGGAACCCCCCCCAGAAAGATGAGGGAAGCCCCAGAGTGATGGGAGCCCCAAAATGGGGGGAGTCCCCCCAAACCTGGGGAAGGGGATGGATAAAGGCACCCCAAAAAAAACTGGGGGGTGCAGGGGGGGCACAGGGACACCCCCAAAACTGGACCCCCCCCCAAAGAAGTGGGAACCCCCCCAGAGAACTGGGACCCCCCCGGTTCAGGTGGGAGCCCCGAAAAGGGGAGGTTCCCCCACCCAAAGGAAGAGAAAGGATGGAGAAGCACCCCAAGAAAAACTGGGGGGTGCAGGGGGGGCAGAGGGACCCCCCCAAAATAGGGACCCCCCCCGGGAAAATTAGAGACCCCCCCAAAAATGGGAACCCCCCCAGAAAGATCAGGGAAGCCCCAGAGTGATGGGAGCCCCGAAACGGGGAGAGTCCCCCCAAGAGTGGGGAAGGGGATGGATAAAGGCACCCCAAAAATAACTGGGGGGCAGAGGGGGGGCACAGGGACCCCCCAAAACTGGAACCCCCCCCGGGAAAGTTAGGGACCCCCCCAGAAAGATGAGGGAAGTCCCAGAGTGATGGGAGCCCCGAAATGGGGAGGTTCCCCCACCTAAAGGAAGAGAAAGGATGGAGAAGCACCCCAAAAAAAAACTGGGGGGCAGAGGGGGGGCAGAGGGACCCCCCCCAAAACTGGAACCCCCCCAAAGAAGTGGGAACCCCCCCAGAGAACTGGGACCCCCCCGGTTCAGGTGGGAGCCCCGACATGGGGAGAGTCCCCCCAAAAGTGGGGAAGGGGATGGATAAAGGCACCCCAAAAAAACCTGGGGGGTGCAGGGGGGGCACAGGGAGCCCCCCAAAACTGGGACCCCCCCCGGGAAAATTAGAGACCCCCCCAAAAATGGGAACCCCCCCCAGAAAGATGAGGGAAGCCCCAGAGTGATGGGAGCCCCGAAATGGGGGGAGTCCCCCCAAAAGTGGGGAAGGGGATGGATAGAGGCACCCCAAGAAAAACTGGGGGGCAGAGGGGGGGCACAGGGAGCCCCCCAAAACTGGAAACCCCCCCCAAAGAAGTGGGAACCCCCCCAGACAGATGGGACCCCCCCGGTTCAGGTGGGAGCCCCAAAAATGGGGAGATTCCCCCCAAAAGTGGGGAGGGGGAAGCAGAAAAAGGGAAAAAAGGGGCAAAAAATCCTTGGGGGGGCAAAGGAAAAACTTGGGGGAACCCCCAGTGCCTCCCAGTACCTCCCAGTGCCTCCCAGTGCCTCCCAGTGCCTCCCAGTGCCTCCCAGTGCCCCCCAGTCCTTCCCAATCCCCTCCGTCCCTACCAGTGCCCCCCAGTCTCTCCCAGTCCTCTCCACTCTCCTCCCAGTGCCCCCTACTCCCTCCAGTCCCCTCCCAGTGCCCTCCACTCCCTCCCAGTGCCCCCCAGTGCCCCTCACTCCCTTCCAGTCCCCTCCCAGTCCTTCCCAATCCCCTCTCAGTCCCTCCCAATCCTTCCCCACTCCCTTCCAGTCCCTCCCAGTGCCCCCCAGTCCCCTCCTTGTCCCTCCCACTCCCCTCCCAGTCCCTCCCAGTGCCCCCCAGTCCCTCCCAGTCCTTCCCAATCCCCTCCTCCCTCCAGTGCCCCCAGTCCCCTCCCAGTCCTTCCCAATCCCCTCCCAGTCCCTCCCAATCCTTCCCCACTCCCTTCCAGTCCCTCCCAGTGCCCCCCAGTCCCCTCCTTGTCCCTCCCAATCCCCTCCCAGTCCCTCCCAGTGCCCCCCAGTCCCCTCCCAGTCCTTCCCAATACCCTCTCAGTCCCTCCCAATCCTTCCCCACTCCCTTCCAGTCCCTCCCAGTCCCCTCCTTGTCCCTCCCAATCCCCTCCCAGTCCCTCCCAGTGCCCTCCACTCCCTCCCACTCCCCTCCCAGTCCCTCCCAGTCCCTCCCTCCCTCCCTCCCCTCCCAGTCCCTCCCAGTCCCTCCCAGTCCTCCCGTGCCCCCAGTCCTCCTTGTCCCTCCCAATCCCTCCCAGTCCCTCCCAGTGCCCATCAGTCCCTCCCAATCCCCTCCCAGTCCCTCCCAGTGCCCTCCTTCCCTCCCAATCCCCTCCCAGTCCCTCCCAGTGCCCTCCACTCCTCCCAATCCCCTCCCAGTCCCTCCCAGTCCCCTCCCAGTCCCTCCCAGTGCCCCCCAGTCCCCTCCTTGTCCCTCCCACTCCCCTCCCAGTCCCTCCCAGTGCCCTCCACTCCCTCCCAATCCCCTCCCAGTCCCTCCCAGTGCCTCCCAGTTCCTCACCATCGGGTCCCCCCCCCTCCAGCAGCCCGGGGGAGCCGCTGAGGCGGGTGAGGAACTGGGCGATGCTCTCGGGGGGTCCGGGGGGGGCAGGACCCCCCAGGGGGCCCAACATGGAGCTGAGAACCCCCTGGACCACGGAGGTGAAGAACTCGGGGGGGAGGGGCTCGGGGGGGGGGGGAGGGGCGGGGGGACGGGAGGGGGGAGGGGAGGATGAGGGGGGGGGAGGGGAGGAGGAGGAGGAGGAGGAGGGGGGGGGAGGGGGCAGAGGGGGCGAGGGGGGAGGGGAGATGGGGGGGGGCATCTGCTGGGGAGGGGGGAGCTGGGGGGGGGAAGGGCGGGGTTAGGCCACGCCCCTTCCTCTCAGACCACGCCCCTTCCTCTCAGACCACACCCCCCTCCTCTCAGACCCCACCCCCTCCTCTCAGACCACGCCCCCTCCTCAGACCACACCCCTTCCTCTCAGACCACACCCCTTCCTTTCAGACCCCACCCCCTCCTCTCAGACCACACCCCCCTCCTCTCAGACCACGCCCCTTCCTCTCAGACCACACCTCTTCCTTTCAGACCCCACCCCCTCCTCTCAGACCACGCCCCCTCCTCTCAGATCACGCCCCCTCTCCTCAGACCACACCCCCCTCCTCTCAGGACACGCCCCCTTCCTCTCAGACCACGCCCCCTTCATCTCATGCCACGCCCCTTCCTCTCAGACCACACCCCTTCCTTTCAGACCCCACCCCCTCCTCTTAGACCACACCCCTCCTCTCAGACCACACCCCCCTCCTCTCAGACCACACCCCTTTAAGCCACACCCTCCTTAGCCCCACCCTCTCAAAGCCCCACCCCTTCCTGCCCCACCCTTTTTTGGACCCCTCCCTTTTAAGCCCCGCCCCTTTGTACCACACCCCTTTATGCCACACCCATCCCAAGCAAGCCACACCCTGTTTAAGCCCCTCCCCTTCATGCTACACCCTTTTAGGCCACACCCACCCCACTTGAGCCCCGCCCCCTCCCCGAGGCTCCACCCACCCAGACCCCTCCCGGTTCAGGCCACGCCCCCCACCTCCATCTCCATGGCAACAGCGGCTCCAGGCCCCGCCCCCAGCACCGCCCCCAGCAGCGCAGCCAATGGGGGATCCGGACCCACTTGGGGGGTGGGGTCAGGTGATGACGTCATTGGTCCGCCCGGAGCTCCGCCCACCGCGGGGGAGGGGCCGGAAGAGGGAGGGGTGGGGGGAGGGGCGGGGCCAGGGGGGGAGGAGGAGGAAGGGGGGGGAGGGGCGGAGCCTTGGGCTGGGGGGAGAGGGGGAGGGGTCAGGGGGGGCCCAGTGACCCCCAGTATAAACCAGTACAAACCAGTGACCTCCCAGTGACCCCCAGTAACCCCCAGTACAAACCAGTGACCTCCCAGTGACCCCCAGTACAAACCAGTACAAACCAGTGACCTCCCAGTGACCCCCAGTACAAACCAGTGACCTCCCAGTAACCCCCAGTACAAACCAGTACAAACCAGTGACCTCCCAGTGACCCCCAGTACAAACCAGTACAAACCAGTGACCTCCCAGTAACCCCCAGTACAAACCAGTGAGCTCCCAGTGACCCCCAGTACAAACCAGTACAAACCAGTGAGCTCCCAAACCCCTTTTGGACCATCCCAGTTTCCCCAATCCCCTCCCAGTCCCTCCCAGTCCCCCCCAATCCCCTCCCAGTTCCCCCCAATCCCTTTCCAGTCCCTCCCAGTCCCCTCCCAGTGCCCCCCAATCCCCTTCCAGTCCCTTCCAGTCCTTCCCAATTCCCTCCCAGTGCCTTCCAGTGCCCCCCACTTTCCTCCCAGTCCCTCCCAGTGTCCGGCAATCCCTCCCAGTCCCTCCCAGTGCCCCCCAATCCCCTCCCAGTCCTTCCCAGTGCCCTCAAGTCCCCTCCCAGTCCCCCCCAATCCCCTCCCAGTCCCTCCCAGTCTCACCCAGCACCAGTGGCTGCATCAGGAGCTGCCCCACCAGTCCGCTGATCACCTGGGCCAGGGAGGCCCCCCCGGGGCTCTTGGAGGGGGGGGGGACACAAATTGAGGGGGGGTCCCCAACCCTGAGACCCCCAAGTGACCCCCCCAGACCCCCCCAATCCCATCCCCCCCCCCGCCCCTCCCCCACTCACGGGGGTTCCTGCTCCCTGGGGGGCCCCGGGGTGCGTGGGGCGCGGGGGGGGCCCCGTGGGGCGGGCGATCACCACACGAGTGGGGGCCTGGAACCCCCCCACGGCCTGGCCTGGGGACAGAGGGGGGGTCAGAGGTAAAGAGGGGGACCCCCCCAACACAGAACCCCCCAAAACAGGACCCCAAAACCACCCCTAAAACAGAACCCCCCAAACAGAACCCCCAAAACAGCACCCCCCAAATAGCACCCCAAAACCACCCCCCAAAAGAGCCCCCCCAAAACAGCCCCCCCAAAACAGCACCCCCAAAACCACCCCCCAAAAGAGCCCCCCCAAACCAGCACCCCCAAAACCACCCCTAAAACAGAACCCCCCAAACAGCACCCCAAAACCACCCCCCAAAAGAGCCCCCCAAAACAGGACCCCCCAAAACAGCACCCCCTAAGTAGCACCCCCCAAAACAGCACCCCAAAACCACCCCCTAAAACAGCACCCCCAAAACAGCACCCCCAAGACAGGACCCCCCAAACAGAACCCCCAAAACCACCCCCCAAAAGAGCCCCCCCAAGACAGGACCCCAAGACCACCCCCCAAAACAGAACCCTCCAAACAGAACCCCCAAAACCACCCCTAAAACAGCCCCCCCAAAACAGCCCCCCCAAACCAGCACCCCAAAACCACCTCCCAAACACCCCCCCAAAACAGGACCCCCCAAAACAGCAACCCAAGACAGGACCCCCCCAAACAGCACCCCCAAAACCACCCCCCAAAACAGCACCCCCAAAACAGGACCCCAAAACCACCCCCTAAAACAGAACCCCCCAAACAGCACCCCAAAACCACCCCCCAAAAGAGCCCCCCAAAACAGGACCCCCCAAAACAGCACCCCCTAAGTAGCACCCCCCAAAACAACACCCCTAAAATAGCACCCCAAAACCACCCCCTAAAACAGCACCCCCTAAAACAGCACCCCCAAAACAGCACCCCCAAAACAGCACCCCCCAAATAGCACCCCCAAAACCACCCCCTAAAACAGCCCCCCCAAGACAGGACCCCCCAAACAGCACCCCCAAAACCAGCACCCCAAAACCACCCCCAAACCAGCACCCCTAAAATAGCAGCCCCCAAAACAGCACCCTGAAAACAGCACCCCCAAAACCACCCCCCCAATAGCACCCCCAAAACAGGACCCCAAGACCACCCCCCAAAAGAGCCCCCCTAAAAAAACACCCCCCAAAACAGCACCCCCAAAATTGAACCCCCCAAACCACCCCCCACCCCCCCCGGGGCAGCTCTTGGACACTTGAGGGGCAACTGGGGTTTTTGGGGGTCCCTATGGGTGCTGGGGGGGTCCCTATGGGTGACCCCCTGAGTTCTGGGGGTCCCTGGGGGTCCCTATGGGTGCTGGGGGGTCCCTTGGGGTCCCTGTGGGTTCTGGGGGTCCCTCTGGGTGCTGGGTGCCTCCCCGGGTGCCCCTGAGGGTTCTGGGGGTGCTTGAGGGTCCCTGGGGGTCCCTGGGGGTGCTGGGGGGTCCCTGGGGGTTCTGGGGGTCCCTCTGGGTGCCCCTGTGGGTACTGGGGGTCTCTGGGGGTCCCTCTGGGTTCCGGGGGTCCCTGGGGGTCCTGGGTCTCCCTGGGGGTCCCTGTGGATTCTGGGGGTCCCTGGGGGTCCCTGTGGGTTCTGGGGGTTCCTGGGTGCCCCTGTCGGTTCTGGGGGTCCCTATGGGTTCTGGGGAGTCCCTGGGGGTCCCTGTGGATTCTGGGGGTTCCTGGGGGTCCCTGTGGATTCTGGGGGTCCCTGTGGGTGCTGGGTGCACCCCCGGGTGCCTCTATGGGTGCTGGGGGTCTCTGGGGGTCCCTGTGGATTCTGGGGGTCCCTGGGGGTTCTGGGGGTCCCTGGGGGTTCTGGGGAGTCCCTGGGGGTCCCTATGGGTGCTGGGGGTCTCTGGGGGTCCCTGTGGGTTCTGGGGGTCCCTGTGAGTTCTGGGGGTTCCTGGGGGTCCCTGTGGGTTCTGGGGGTCTCTGGGGGTTCTGGGGAGTCCCTGGGGGTCCCTGTGGGTTCTGGGGGTCCCTGTGGGTGCTGGGTGCCCCCCCGGGTGCCCCCCGTGCCCCCCCTCACCCGCTGCTGCCATGGCCTGCTGGGTGATCTGCTGAGCCACGGCCTGCAGGAACTCGGGGGGCAGGGGGGGCAACTGCAGGGGGGGCCCTGGGGGGCAGGGGTCACACACAGACCCCCCCCCAAACCCCACAACTGGCCCCCAAATCACCCCCAAACCCCACAAGTGCCCCCCACCCCCCCCCAAACCTCCCCAGTGCCCCCAAATCCTCTCCAGACCCCCCCAGTGCCCCCCAAACACCCCCCAGACCCCCCCCAAAAACTCTCAGACCCCCCCACTGCCTCCCAGACCCCCCCCATGCCCCCCAAAAACTCTCCAGACCCCCCCAGTACCCCCCAAACCCCCCCAGTGTCCCCCAACCCCCCCCACTGCAGTGGCCCCCAGCCCCCCAAATCCTCTCCAGACCCCCCCAGTGCCCCCCCAACCCCCCCAGTGCCCCCCAACCCCCCCAGTGCCCCCCACTCACCCATTCCCAGCCCATGCCCGGGGGGGCCGCTCCCCCCCCCAGCTGCCTGCGAGCCCGAGTCTGGGGGGGGGACACAGAGAGAGGGGATTGTGGGGGGGTCCTGGGGGTGTTTTTGGGGGTGTGGGGGTGGATTTTGGGGGGGGGTCTCACCCTGGATGTTCATGTGCATCATCAGGAGGGGCTCCACTGTCTGGTGGGAGATCCGGATAACCCGGGGGGGGGGTCCAGGAGGGGGGGGTGGGGGTGGGGGAGGCCCTGAGGGACCCTCGGGGGGGTCCCCTGGGGTGGGGGGAGCAGCAGAGGGGGTGGGGGAGGGGCCGGGGGCTGTCGGGGGGTGGGCGCCCCCATTCCCTGTCATGGTCACCGTGGTCCCCAGTTGATCTGGGGGAAAGGGTCAGATGGGGGGTCCTGACCCACAGCACCCCCAGACCCCTTCTGACCCCCCCCAGACCCCCCAATCCCCCCTCAGCCCCCCCAAATCCACCTCAGCCCCGCCAGCCCCCCCCTAAATTCCTCTTAGCCCCCCCAGCCCCCCAATCCCCCCTAAATCCCCCCCCAATCCCCCCTAAATCCCCCCCCAATCCCCCCTAAATCCACCCCAGCCCCCCCAAACCCCCCCAGCCCCCCTCAAATCCCTTTTAGCCCCCCCAGTCCCCCAATCCCCCCCCCAAACCCCCCTCAAACCCCCCCCAGCCCCCCCTCATACTCCCATCCCCCGTCAAATCCCCCCCAGCCCCTCAAACCCCCCCCAGCCCCCCCTCATGCTCCCCCCAGCCCCCCCTCAAACCCCCAGCCTCCCAACCCCCACCCCCCCAATCCCCCCCAGATCCCCCCAGCCCCCCAAACCCCCCTCAGATCCTCCCCAGCCCCCCAATCCCCCCCAAACCCTCCTCAAATCCCCCCCAATTTCCCCCACCCCCTCAAATCCCCCTCAAATCCCCCAATTTCCCCCAACCCCCAAATCCCCAACCCCCTCATATTCCCCCAATCCCCCTCAAATCCCCCTCAGCCCCCAAACCCCCTCAAATCCCCCAATTTCCCCCAACCCCCAAATCCCCCAATCCCCCCCCAGATCCCCCCCAGCCCCCCCAAACCCCCCTCAGATCCTCCCCAGCCCCCCAATCCCCCCCAAACCCTCCTCAAATCCCCCCCTATTTGCCCCCACCCCCTCAAATCCCCCCTCAGCCCCCCAAACCCCCCTCAAATCCCCCCAATTTCCCCCCAACCCCCCAAATCCCCCCCAGCCCCCCCTCATATTCCCCCCAATCCCCCCCTCAAGTCCCCCCCAGCCCCCCCAAACCCCCCTCAATCCTCCCCAGCCCCCCTCAGCCCCCCACCCCCTCAAATCCCCCAAATCCCCCAACCCTCATATTCCCCCAAACCCCCTCAAGTCCCCCAGCCCCCCAGCCCCCCCCCAACCCCCTGACCTGGATGGGGATGGCCGCTTGCTGCAGGAGCATTGGGGGTGGGGGTCCCGGGGGGGCCCCGTAATGGTGATGATGATGATGATGGGGGGTGGAGGAAGGGGGGGTCTGCGCCGGGGGGGCCAGGGGGGTCCTGGCCAGGCTGAGGGGGCGCGGGGGGGGCCCCCCCAAGTTACATCTGAGCTCGGAGAGGGCCAGGAGACAATTGCCCAGCAGGCGCTGAGCCTCCCCCACCAGCGACAGGACCCGCTGAGCCTCCGCACGGCCCTCGGACTGGGGGGGACACGGGGGGGTCAGAACCCCCAGACACCCCCATGGATCCACACAGACACAGACCCCCCCCCTGGATACCCCCAAACATGGGGAGACACCCCAAACACGGGGAGACCCCCCCAGACACCCCCATGGATACACACAGACACAGACACCCCCCCTGGATACCCCCAAACACGGGGAGACCCCCCCAAACACGGGGAGACCCCCCCCAAACACACCCAGACACCGGGAGACCCCCCCAGACATCCCCAGACACGGGGAGACCCCCACAGACACCCCCATGGATCCACACACACACAGACACCCCCCCTGGATACCCCCAAACATGGGGAGACCCCCCCAAACACACCCAGACACGGGGAGACCCCCCCAGACACGGGGAGACCCCCCCGGACACCCCCATGGATCCACACAGACACAGACACCCCCCCTGGATACCCCTGAACACGGGGAGACCCCCCCCAGACACGGGGAGACCCCCCCAGACACCCCCCTGGATACCCCCAAACACGGGGAGACCCCCCCCAAACACACCCAGACACGGGGAGACCCCCCCAGACACCCCCATGGATCCACACAGACACAGACACCCCCCTGGATACCCCCGAACACGGGGAGACCCCCCCCAAACACGGGGAGACCCCCCCTGGATACCCCCGAACACGGGGAGACCCCCCCAAACACACCCAGACACGGGGAGACCCCCCCAGACACCCCCATGGATCCCAACCCCCCCATGGGGACACCCCCACAGACACACCCCCCCCCCCCTATGGGCACCCCCCCACAGACACCCCCAAACACGGGGAGACCCCCCCCAAACACACCCAGACACGGGGAGACCCCCATGGACACCCCCAGACACAGGGACACCCCCCACAGACCCCCACATGGACCCCCCACACACACATGGACACCCCCACAGACCCCCCCCCTTAGGGCACCCCCCCAGGGACCCCCCAGCCCCCCCTTTTCCCCTCCCATTATCACTGTGATCAGCAGAAGCCGCATCCCCCAGGCTCTGAGCCCCCCCAGGGACCCCCTACACCCCTCAGCCCCCCCCAAGCCCCCCCCTAGCCCCCCTAAACCTCCCCCCAGCCCCCCCAACCCCCCCAAAGACCCCCAGAGCTCCCCCCAAACCCCCCAGGACCCCCCTTTTCCCCTCCCATTATCACTGTGATCAGCAGAAGCCGCGCCCCCCAGGCTCTGAGCCCCCCCAGGGACCCCCTACACCCCTCAGTGCCCCCTCAAGCCCCCAGAAACCCCCAGCCCTCCAGGACCCCCAGGACCCCCCCAGCCACCCAGAGACCCTGGGAGTGTCCCCAAACCCCCCAGGGCCCCCCCGACCCCCCCTTTATTCCCTGGCGTTATCGCTGTTATCACCAGACGCCACATCCCCCAATCTGAGCCCCCCCAGGGACCCCCTACACCCCTCAGCCCCCAAACCCCCTCCCAGCCCCCCCAAACCCCCCCCCCAGACCCCCAGGACCCCCCCAGCCCCCCAAACCCCCCAGAGCCCCTCCAAACCCCCCTTTTCCCCTCCCATAATCACTGTGATCAGCAGAACCCACGTTCCCCAGGCTCTGAGCCCCCCCAGGGACCCCCTACACCCCTCAGCCCCCAAACCCCCAGTCCCTTAAACCCCCAGAGCCCCCCCAAATCCCCCCAGTCCCCTCAGGATCCCCCCCCAGCCCCCCAAGGACCCCCAGGACCCCCCCTTTTCCCCTCCCATTATCACTGTGATCAGCAGAAGCCACGTCCCCCGGGCTCTGAGCCCCCCAGGGACCTCCTACACCCCTCAGTGCCCCCCCAAGGACCCCCCCAAAGCCCCAAGGACCCCCCCAAGCCCCACAAAGACCCCCAGAGCCCCCCCAAGACCCCCAGAGCCCCCCCAAACCCCCCTTTTCCCCTCCCATAATCACTGTGATCAGCAGATGCCGCATCCCCCAGGCTCTGAGCCCCCCCAGGGACCCCCTACACCCCTCAGCCCCCCCCAAACCCCCCCCCTAGCCCCCCTAAACCTCCCCCCAGCCCCCCCAACCCCCCCAAAGACCCCCAGAGCTCCCCCCAAACCCCCCAGCCCCCCCTTTTCCCCTCCCATGATCGCTATGGTCAACAGAAGCCGCGTCCCCCAGGCTCTGAGCCCCCCCAAGGGACCCCTTACACCCCTCAGTGCCCCCCAAACACCCCCCCAAAGCCCCAAGGACCCCCCCAAGCCCCCCAAAGACCCCCAGAGCCCCCCCAAACCCCCCTTTTCCCCTCCCATAATCACTGTGATCAGCAGAAGCCGCGTCCCCCAGGCTCTGAGCCCCCCCAGGGACCCCTTACACCCCTCAGTGCCCCCCAAATCCCCCTCCCAGAAACCCCCAGAGACCCCGCAGCCCCCCAAAGACCCCCAGGACCCCCCCAGAGCCCCCCCCAGCCCCCCAGGGCCCCCCCAAACCCCCCTTATCCCCTCCCATGATCGCTATGGTCAGGAGAAGCCGCGTCCCCCAGGCTCTGAGTCCCCCCAGGGACCCCCCAGGGACCCCCTACACCCCTCAGCCCCCAAACCCCCTCCCAGCCCCCCAGAGCCCCCCCCAGAGCCCCCCCAGAACCCCCCCAGCCCCTCACGTTGTTGTTGTAGTCTGCTGTCCCCGCAGTGCCCATGATCCGGGTGAACTCCTCCCGGAACGGCTCCAACCTCCCCTCCAGGCGCCGCAGCTCCCACAGCACCAGCGCCAGCTCCCGGGGGGAGGGGGGGCTTTGGGGAGGGGGGGGGACACGGGGGGGGTCACACACAGACACCCCCAAACCCCCACGACCCCCCCCAAGACACCCCAAAACCCCCATAACACACACACACCCCCCCGGACACCCCCACCCCCCAGACTTCTAGAGACCCCCCCAAGAGACCCCCCCCCCCCACCCCAGACCCCCCCAGAACCCCCCATGCCACCCCCAACCCCCACCCTGACCCCCCACTCCCCCCACCCCCAGACCCCCACCCCAGAGCCCCCATGACACCCCCAATTCCCCCAGACCCCCAACTCCCAGAGACCCCCACAGACACCCCAGAACCCCCACCCCAGAACCCCCATGACACCCCCAACCCCCCAGAACCCCAGACCCCCCAAAACCCACACCCCCAGACACCCCCACACAGCTCCCAGAGACCCCCCAAGACCCCCACCCTAGAGCCCCCAACCCCCAGACCCCACCCCCAGAACCCCCCAACCCCCAGACCCCCCATAACCCACCCCCTCCTCAAATCACCCCCAAACCCCCAGACCCCCGGGTCCCCTGACCCCCAGACCCCCATGACACCCCCAAACCCCCACCTCTCTAGACCCCCCATGACCCTCAGATCCCCCAAACCCCCTGACCCCCCACCCCTCTGGACCCCCAAACCCCCGTGAACCCCCAACTCCTCCCCTATGTCCTGTGTCCCCCCCCCCCTACCCTGAGCCCACCCTTGGGGGGCTCAAAGACCCCCCCCCAAATACCTGAGACCCCCCCCAAATACCTGAGACCCCCCCAAAACATGAGACCCCCCCCAAACACCCCAAAATACCTGAGACCCCCCCCCCAAAACATCCGAGACCCCCCCCAAACACCCCAAATATCCCTGAGACCCCCCCCAAATACCTGAGACCCCCCCCAAAATACCCGAGCCCCCCCCCAAAAAGACCCCTGAGACCCCCAAATACCCAAGCCCCCCAAACACCCCTGAGCCCCCCAAAACACCCCCTTTACCTGCTGGCAGCCTCGGGGTTTGGGGGGCTCTGTGGTTGGGGGGGGGTCTCCTCACTGCCCCCCCCCCCCTCCTCCTGCTGCTCCTCGGGGGGCTCCTCCTGGGGGGGGAGGGGGCCTGGGGGGGCCCCCTCAGCCTGGGAGGGGGAACGGACCCCCCCCCCGCTGCCCTGGGGGGGCAACAAGGGGCTGGGGGGGCTCTGGGGGGGGCAAGGGGAGGGTGGGGGGGGCAGAGAAGGGGTTTGGGGGGTTGGGGGGATTCTTGGGGGTTTGGGGGGGTCCTGGGTTTTTGGGGGGTCACGCAGGGGTTTTGAGAGGAGTCTTGGGGGAATTTGAGGGGGTCTGGAGGTATTGGGGGGTCCTGAGGAGTTTTTGGGGGGCTCTTGGAGCAGTTTTTGGGGGGTCCTGAGGAGTTTTGGGGGGTCCTGGGAGTTTTGAAGTTCTTGAGTTTTGGGGGGTTCTGAGATTTTTTGGGGGTCCTGGGAGCTTTACAGGGGTTCCCACAGTTTTGGGGGTCACAGAGGGAGATTTTTGGGGGTCCCCATGATTTTGGGGGTCACAGGGAAGTTAAGGGTCCCCAGTTTTAGGGGGTCTTGAGAATTTTGGGGTCCTGGGAGTTTTGGGGGTCCTGAGGGTGGGGGTCCCAAGATTATTGGGGGGTCTGGGAGTTTTTGGGATTCTTGAGGATTTTAGAGGGTCCCAAAGTTTTTGGGGGTTCTTGAGCAGATTTTGGGGGTCCCAGGAGTTTTAGGGTCCCAGGAGCTTTGGGGGTTCTTGAGACCAGTTTTTGGGGTCTGGGGAGTTTTTGGGGGTCTGGGGGTCCTGGGAGTTTTGGGGGTCAGGAGTTGGGGGCCTTCGGAAAACGGCAGGGTCCTGAAAGGTTTGGGAACTTTGGGGGTCCTGGGGAGTTTTGGGGGATTCTTGGGAGTTTTTGGAGGTCCCAGGCCCAGGGGGCTCTTGAGCAGAACCAAAGGGGTCCTGGGGGTTTTGGGAGGTCCTGGGGGGGTTTTGGGGGTTCTGGGAGTTGTGGGGTGGTTTTGGGGGGTCCTGGGGGTTTTGGGGGGGTCTGGGGGGGATTTGAGGGGGTCTGGGGTTTGGGGGTCCTGGGGAGGTTTTGGGGGAGGCTGGGGGGTCTGAAGGGGGGTCCTGGGGATTTTTTGGGGGGGTCCTGGAGGGATTTTTGGGGGTCCTGGGGGTTTTGGGGTCCTGGGGGTTTTGGGTATTGGGGGGTCCTGGGGAGTTTTTGGGGTCCCGGAGGGGTTTTGGGGGCTCTTGAGCAGTTTTGGGGGGGTCCTGGGGTTTTTTTGGGGGGGTCCTGGGGAGTTTTTTGGGGGTCCTGGGGGCTTTTTGGGGGGTCCCCAAGATTATTGGGGGGTCCTGGGGAGTTTTGGGGGATTCTTAAGGGATTTTGGGGGTCCCCAGAGTTTTTGGGGGGTTCTTGAGCAGTTTTTGGGGGGTCTGGGGTCTTGGGGGGTCCTGGGGAATCTTGAGGAATTTTGGGGGGGTCCTGGGTTTTTTTGGGGGGGATTCTTGGGGATTTTTGGGGGGGTCCCAGGAGTTTTTTTGGGGGGGCTCTTGAGCAGTTTTTAGGAGGGGTCCTGGGGGGTTTTTTTGGGGGGGTCTCCAGGACTTTTTTGGGAGAATCTTGAGGATTTTTTGGGGTTTCTTTGGGGAAATCTGGAAGATTTTTGAGAGTTTTTTTTTGGGGGGGTTCTGAGGGTTTCTTGGGGGGGTCCCGTGGTTTATTTGGGGGGGGTCCCGGGGGTCTCCCTCACCTCCAGCCTGGCCAGGATTCCCTGGATGTCCCTCAGCATGTGCTGGGCCACCAGGAGCCGCAGCCTGGGCTCGCTCTGGGGGGGGGGGAGGGGGCTTCAGGAGGGGGTGGGGGGCACAACCCAGCCCCCCAAAGCCCCCCAAAACCCCCCAGCCCCCCAAAACCCCCCCGAACCCCCCTTGACCCCCCCAGCCCCACCTGCACCGGGCCCTGATCCATATTGATGTGAACATCCACGGAGGAGCCATCGATCTGCGGGGTGAGACCCCCCCCCAAATTAACCCAAACGGCCCCAAAATGAGGGGGGGGGACACCCCAACGCTGCCCCCCACCCCCCCAGGGGCTCACCGGGAGGTTGAAGGTGCCAACCATCACGTAGCTGTTGGCGTTGGGGCGCTCGGGACCCCCCCCAACCCCTCCCCCCCCGACTCCAGGACCCCCCCGAGTGCCCCCCCCGTTGTGGGGGGTGGGGGAGGAGCCCCCCGAGGGTCCCCCCGAGCCGGGAGAGGTGGCCTGGGGGGGGGCTCGCTCCACCAGGTGGATGACTTTGCCCCCAACGTCTGGTTTGAGGGGAAAAAACACAAAAAAAGAACAGGGGGGGGGTCAATAAATGGGGGCCCACCCCCAAAAACCCAGCCCCCAGCCCCCAGCCCCAAATCCGACCCCCCCAGAGCCCCCCAGCTCCAGCACGAACCCCCCCCGAACCCCAAAGTCCCCACAGAGACCCCCAGCAGCCCCACAGGGACCCCCCCAAGCACCCCCAGACCCCCCAAGACCCCCCCAAAACACCCCCAGAGACCCCTTACCCCCCCCCAGACCCCCTACAAACCCCCCCAACACCCAGACCCCCCCCCCCAAGGACCCCCTAAACCCTCCCAAACCTCCCAGCCCCCCCAAGACCCCCCCAAAACACCCCCAGACCCTCAGTGACCCCTCCAGGGGTACCTTAGCCCCCCCCAAAACACCCCCAGACCCCCAATGACCCCCTCCAGGGACACCTTACCCCCCCCCAAACACTCCCAGACCCCCCCCAAAACACCCCCAGAGACCCCTTACTCTCCCCCCAGACCCCCTTCAAACCCCCTCAGCCCTCAGATCCCCCCCCCAGGGACCCCCTAAACCCTTCCCAAACCTCCCAAAGACCCCCCCGGCCCCCCCAAAACACCCCCAGACCCCCGGTGACCCCTTACCCCCCCCCCAGACCCCCTTCAAACCCCCTCAACACCCAGATCCCCCCCCCAGGGCCCCTAAACCCTTCCCAAGCCTCCCAGAGACCCCCCGGCCCCCAAAACACCCCCAGACCCCCAATGACCCCCTCCAGAGACACCTTACCCCCCCCAAACACTCCCAGACCCCCCCCAAAACACCCCCAGACCCCCAGTGACCCCTCCAGGGACACCTTACCCCCCCCCAAACACTCCCAGCCCCCCCAAGACCCCCCCAAAACACCCCCAGACCCTCAGTGACCCCTCCAGGGGCACCTTACTCCCCCCCAAACACTCCCAGACCCCCCCCCAAAACACCCCCAGACCCCCAGTGACCCCTTACTCCCCCCCCAGACCCCCTTCAAACCCCCTCAACCCCCAGATCCCCCCCCCAGGGCCCCCCTAAACCCTTCCCAAGCCTCCCAAGACCCCCCCGGCCCCCCCAAAACACCCCCAGACCCCCAGTGACCCCTCCAGGGGCACCTTACCCCCCCCCCAAACACCCCCAGACCCCCAGTGACCCCTCCAGGGGCACCTTACTCCCCCCCAAACACTCCCAGACCCCCCAAAACACCCCCAGGCCCCCGTGACCCCCCACTCCCCCACAGACCCCTTCAAACCCCCTCAGCCTCAGATCCCCCAGGGCCCCCTAAACCCTTCCCAAGCCTCCCAGAGACCCCCGCAGCCCCCCCAAAACACCCCCAGACCCCCAGTGACCCCTCCAGGGGCACCTTACTCCCCCCCAAACACTCCCAGACCCCCCCCAAAACACCCCCAGAGACCCCTTACTCCCCCCCCAGACCCCCTTCAAACCCCCTCAACACCCAGATCCCCCACCCAGGGCCCCCCTAAACCCTTCCCAAGCCTCCCAGAGACCCCCCCGGCCCCCCCCTCACTGTATTCCCGCAGTTTCTTCTCATCCTGCAGGACCCGGCCCTGGTAAATCAATCGCTGCTTCTCGGCCGCGATGCTGACGGCGCCGGCGATTCGCTCCTTGAACTCCCGCACCGTGATCTGAGGCGAGGGGGGGGGCAAATAACAGAAATATTATTAATGATAAACCTGGAGAAGCCCCCGAAACATCCCCCCCCCCATCGCCCCCCATCACCCCCATCCCTCGGGGGACTCGGGGAGTTTTCCCCTCACCTCAGGCTCCACCTGGAAGCTGCGGGTTTGGGAGTCCAAGGTTTTCACCAGCACCTCCAGCGGCTCCTCCGCCATCGCGGCCCTGAGGGGGGGAGTGAGGGGGGGGGGGCGGCCATTACCGCCTGTCCCCTTCCCCCCCAACCCCTCACAACGCCCCACAACCCATCCCCACCGCCCCCTAACCCGTCCCCACCGCCCCCCAACCCATCCCCATCGCCCCCCGACCCCTTACAGCCCCCCCAGACCCCCCCAGACCCCCCCCCAACCTCCTCAGCGGCGCCTCCGCCGTCTCCCTCCTCCCTCTCCCTCAGGCTCCTCCGCCGCCTCCCAGGACCCCACGGCCGGGGCTTCCCAGCCGCGCGCCTGACCGCCCCTTCCCTCCTTTTTTTCCCGTTTCACCCCAAACACCGCCCCGAGCACCTTCCCCGCACGCTCCCGCACGCACTGCGGAGCCTCCCGCGTCCCCCCCGCCGCGTTTAGAGCGGGGAAAGGCGCCGAATCGCCGACACCGGATCAGGCGTTCGCGACGGGCAGCCCCCGGCCGGTGAAGGAGGGTTGGGGGGGGGGATGGGGTGCGCATGCTCCGCAGCTGCGTGGCCCCCGCGCCGCCATTTTAGGAGAGGCGGAAGCTCCGCCCGCCATTTCCTGTCACGGCGCCGCCATCTTGGGAAGGGCAAAGCCCGCGGGGGAAAAAACCCCCAAAAGCGATCGCTGAGCCCCAAAATTCCCCTTTCTTGCCCCAAAAAGCCGCCTTGACACCTCCCCCCTCCCCCTCCGAACCAAAACAAAGAGGAGGGGGCGCAGATACCGCTCCCAGGAGCCCCAAACCCCCCCCAACCTTCCCTCACTCAAGATGGCGGCGCGCGAAGAAACCCCCCGAGCCTCGCGCTCAGACCCAAAATCGCTTTTATTAACCCCAAATCACCCCAATTCCCACCCCCCCTCCCCCCCCCCCCCCCAAAGATCCAGCGGCGCCATCGCTCCCGGGGCTGGAAATAAAAAGAGACAAAAACGGCGTCGGGAGAGAGAAACGGGGGGGGAGGGGTCCTGGGGGGGGGTCAGGGGAATTTGGGGGTCCCGTGGGGGGGTTAAGGGGGTTTTGGGGGGTCCCAGGGGGGGTTCAGGGGGTTTTGGGGGGTCCCTGAGGGGAGTTTGGGGGAGGGGAGGGGTCCTGGGGGATTATTGGGGGGTCCCAGGGGGGGTTAAGGGCGTTTTGGGGGTGCTGTGGGGGGGTTACGTGGGTTTTGGGGGTCCTGGGGGTCTTGGGGTCCTGGGGGGGGTAGGGGGGTTTGGGGGTCTGGGGGGGTTAGGGGATTTGGGGGGTTCAGGGGGTTTTGGGGGTGATGGGGGAGTTTGGGGGAGGGGTCCTGGGGGGTTAAGGGGGTTTTGGGGGGCTTGGGGGGGTCAGGGGGTTTGGGGGTCTGGGGGTTAAGGGGGTTTGGGGTCCTGGGGGTTGAGGGTTGGGGGTTCAGGGGTTTGGGGGTCTGAGGGGTTTGGGGAGGAGGGTCCTGGGGGTTAAGGGGTTTGGGGGGGTGGGGGGGTTTGGGGGGCGGGTGGGGGGTTGGGGTTGGGGGTTTGGGGTTCAGGGGTGGGGACGTGGGGGTTTGGGAGGGTCTGGGGGTTAAGGGGGTTTTGGGGGTGCTGTGGGGGGGGGTTCAGGGGGTTTTGGGGGGTCCTGGGGGGGGTTAAGGGGGGTTTGGGGGTCCCGTGGAGGGGTTGAGGGGATATTGGGGGGGTTCAGGGGGTTTTGGGGGGTCCCTGAGGGGAGTTTGGGGGTGGGGAGGGGTCCTGGGGGATTATTGGGGGTCCCTGGGGGGGTTAAGGGCGTTTTGGGGGTGACGTGGGGGGTTAAGGGGGGTTTGGGGGTCGGGGGGGGTTTTGGGGGCTGGGGGGGTTAGGGGGGTTTGGGCGGGGGGTTGAGGGGATATTGGGGGGGTTCAGGGGGTTTTGGGGGGTCTAAGGGGATTTTGGGGGAGGGGGGGGAGGGGTCCTGGGGGATTATTGGGGGGTCCCGTGGGGGGTTAAGGGGGTTTTGGGGGTTAGGGGGTTTGGGGGAGGGGAGGGGTCCTGGGGGGGTTAAGGGGGTTTGGGGGTCCCGTGGGGGGGTTGAGGGGATATTGGGGGGTTCAGGGGGTTTTGGGGGGTCCCTGAGGGGAGTCTGGGGAAGGGGAGGGGTCCTGGGGGATTATTGGGGGGTCCCAGGGGGGGTTAAGGGCGTTTTGGGGGTGGGGGGAGGGGTTTGGGGGTCCTGGGTTGGGTGGGGGTCCGTGGGGGAGTTAAGGGGATTTTGGGGGGTCCTGTGGGGGGCAGGGGGGGTAGGGGGGGGGGGGGGAAGGGGGTGGGGTGGGGGGTGGGTTGGGGCGGGGGGTAGGGTGGGGGGGTAGGGGGTTGGGGGGTCGGGGGGTAAGGGGGGGGGGTTAAGGGGATATTGGGGTCCTGGGGGATTATTGGGGGTCCCGTGGGGGGGGTTAAGGGGATTCTGGGGGGTCCTGTGGGGGAGTTAAGGGGATTTTGGGGGGTCCCTTGTGGGGGGGTAAAGGGGGTATGGGGGGTTAAGGGGGGTTTGGGGGGTCCCGTGGGGAGGTTAAGGGGATTCTGGGGTTGGGGGGTACCAGGGGGGGGTTAAGGGGATTCTGGGGTCCTGGGGGATTATTGGGGGGTCCCGGGGGGGATTGAAGGGATTTTGGGGAGGGTTAAGGGGGGTTTGGGGGTCCCGTGGGGGGGTTCCAGGGATTTTGGGGGGTTTCAGGGGATTCTGGGGGTCCCCGGGGAGGGGTCGCGGGGGCTCAGTGCGCTGCGAGGGGTCCCCACGGGGGTTCGGGTGCTCATGGAGCGGGTTCCTCATCGCCACCGCGACCTTGGGGGGGCTGGGGAGGGGGGATCCCCATAAACGTGGAGAGGGAACCCCAAATTGGGGAGGGGTCCCACAGGGTTTGGGGGGGGGGGGTTCTTACCCAGCTTCTCCCCAGCCCGGTGGTCGCAGCCGCCTGCAAGGACAAGAGGGGAGGGGGGGGCTGAGAATAAGGGGGGGCTCTGAGGAGTTGGGGGGAGCCCCGCACCCCCGAGTGGGGAGGGGGCTTCGCTCAGGCCTCTGCTGTCCTCAGGGGGGCTCGGAGACTCTAGTCCGTGGCGACATCATCGCGATATAGCCCCCTCCCCACGATAGAGCCCCCTCCCCACCCCACAAGACCCAAGGTTAAAGTGCACCCCAAACCCCCCCTCAAACCCCCTCTTTGGAGCCGCAGGCGCCCGCTAAGCCCCCCCAAAGGTTCCCAGGAGCCCGGGGTTGCCCCCCCAAACCTCAGCACCCCCCCACGACCCCCAAGTCCCCCCCCAAACCCCCCCCCTCCCCCCCACACCCACCCCCCACGAACCCGGCTGCGAAAGGGGACAGCGAGGCCGCGCTGCTCGCTTTATATCCGCGCCAAGCCCCGCCCACACCCCTAAACCCCGCCCACCCGCAAGCCCCGCCCCCGCAGTGACGTCACGGCCGGGTCCCGGCAACTTTATTATGAAAAAAACCCAAAAATTGTACAGCTGGGGGAGGGGCGGCCCGGGGGGGTCCCGGGGGGGTCCCTGGGGGGGTCCCGGGGGGGTTTGGGGTCCCCAGGCCCCGCCCCTCCCCCCCGTTCGTTTGGTTTTGGGGGGGTTTGGAGCTGAGCGCTTTTTTTGTTGTTTTTTGTTCTCTTCTTTCCGTTTTTTTTGTCTTTTCGGGCGATTTTTCTACAAAACCCCCGGGGGGGGGAGGGGAAGGGGGAGGGGGAGGGGCGGGGTTGACACCGGCAAAGGCTCCGGGGGGGGAGGGTTTGGGGGAGGGGGGGTCCGGGGGGGTCCTCATCGCGTCTGTTCGACTGGGGGGGAGGGGAGAGAAAAGGGGGGGTCAGGGGGAGGGGCTCTCAAAGAAACCCCAGGACCCAAGACCCCCCAGGACCCCCAAGACCCCCCCAGACCCCCAACCCCCCACAAGACCACCCCAGGACCCCCCAAACCACCCCCCAGTGACCCCCCCCCGGATCCCCCCAGACCCCCCTCAAGACCACCCCAGGACCCCAAGACCCCCCCGTGTGACACCCCTAGGACACCCCCAGACCCTCCAGGACCCCCAAACCCCCCCATGCGCCCCCCCCCTCAGGACCCCAAGACCCCCCCAGACCCCCAACCCCCCCCCGGATCCTCCCAGACCCCCAAACCCCCTCAAGACCACCCCAGGACCCCAAGACCCCCCCTGACCCCCTTAGGACACCCCCAGACCCTCCAGGACCCCCAAACCCCCCCATGCGCCCCCCCCCGGGTTCCCCCACCCCCCAGGACCCCCCCAAGACCCCCAGGACCCCCCCTCACTGTAGGAAGAGATGTAGGGCACCTCCCCCATCCTCCCCTAAACCCCTTCCCGATGACTCTGGGACCCCCCAAGACCACCCCAGGACCCCCAAACTCCCCCCATGCGCCCCCCCCTCAGGACCCCAAGACCCCCCCAAACCCCCCAAGACCCCCCCTCACTTTAGGAGAAGCTTTCAACCACCTCTGGCACCTCCTCCATCCTCCCCTAAACCCCTTCCCATGACTCTGGGACCCCCAAACTCCCTCCCTGTGCCCCCCCCTGGTTCCTCCAGCCCCCCAGGGCCCCCCCAAGACCCCCAGGACCCCCCCAGCCCCCCAAAACCCCCCCTCACTGTAAGAGGAGACATCCATTCCCTTGAGCACCTCCTCCATCCTCCTCTAAACCCCTTCCCAATAACTCTGGGACCCCCAAACTCCCTCTGTGTGCCCCCCCCCTGGTTCCCCCAGCCCCCCCAGGACCCCCCCAAGACCCCCAGGACCCCCCCAAGACCCCCAAGACCCCCCCTCACTTTAGGAGAAGCTTTCAACCACCTCTGGCAGCTCCTCCATCCTCCTCTAAACCCCTTCCCAATAACTCTGGGACCCCCAAACTCCCCCCATGTGCCCCCCCCTGGTTCCCCCAGCCCCCCAGGACCCCCCCAAGACCCCCAGGACCCCCTAGACCCCCCCAGGACCCCCCCTCATTAAGGAGGAGATGTCCATCTCCTTGAGCACCTCCCCCATCCTCCCCTAAACCCCTTCCCATGACTCTGGGACCCCCAAACTCCCTCCCTGTGCCCCCCCCCCTGGTTCCCCCAGCCCCCCAGGACCCCCCCAAGACCCCCAGGACCCCCCCTCACTGTAGGAGGAGATGTAGGGCACCTCCCCCATCCTCCTCTAAACCCCTTCCTGATGACTCTGGGATCCCCCGAGACCCCCCCAGGACCCCCAAACTCCCCCCATGTGCCCCCCCCTGGTTCCCCCAGCTCCCCAGGACCCCCCAAGACCCCCAGGACCCCCCCAAGACCCCCAGGACCCCCCCTCACTTTAGGAGAAGCTTTCAACCACCTCTGGCACCTCCTCATCCTCCTCTAAACCCCTTCCTGATGACTCTGGGATCCTCCGAGACCCCCCCAGGACCCCCAAACTCCCCCCATGTGCCCCCTGTTCCAGCCCCAGGACCCTCAAGACCCCAGGACCCCCAGCCCCCAGGCCCCCCTTAGGAGACCTCCGCCATCCTCCCAAACCCCCCAGACTCTGGGACCCCAAACCCTGTGCCCCCTGGTTCCCCCAGCCCCCCAGGACCCCCCCAAGACCCCCCTAGACCCCCCCAGGACCCCCCCTCATTAAGGAGGAGATGTCCATCTCCTTGAGCACCTCCCCCATCCTCCCCTAAACCCCTTCCCGATGACTCTGGGACCCCCTGAGACCCCCCTAGGACCCCCAAACCCCCCCATGTGCCCCCCCCTCAGGATCCCAAGACCCCCCCAGCCCCCCAAAACTCCCCCAGGACCCCCCCTCATTAAGGAGGAGGTGTCCATCTCCTTGAGCACCTCCTCCATCCTCCCCTAAACCCCTTCCAATGACTCTGGGACCCCCAAACTCCCACCCTGTGCCCCCCCCTGGTTCCCCCAGCCCCCCAGGACCCCCCCAAGACCCCCAGGAACCCCCCAAGACCCCCAGACCCCCCCTCACTGTAGGAGGAGATGTCGATCTCGTCGGGCAGCTCGCTGATGTTGACCTCAAACCTGTCCTGGACGTCGTTGAGGATTTTGGCGTCGTTCTCGTCGGACACGAAGGTGATGGCCAAGCCCTTGGTACCGAACCGACCCGCCCGGGCCACCTGGGGAGAGGGGGGGAAAACGGGGGGGGTCAGGGGCTGGGAACCCCCCCACAGCCTCCTCATGGCCCCCAGACCCAATTCCCCACCCCCCAACAACCCCTTCGCTCCCCCTTCCCATCCCCATTTCTCCCCCAGCTCCTCTTCCCTCTCCCTTCCCCCCCAACCCCACGGACCCCCCCCAATTCCCCCCCCACACCCCCAAGACCCCCCCACAACCCCCTCAATCCCCCCCCACACCCCCAGCCCCAATTCCCCCCCCAGCCCCAATTCCCCCCATTTCTCCCCCATTTTTCCCACTTTTCTCCCCTCCCAACCCCCCCAGGGCCCCCCCAATTCCCTCCCAGGACCCCCCCCAATTCCCCCACACCCTCAAGACCCCCCCACAACCCCCTCAATCCCCCCAAATCCCCACCCCTTTCCTCCCCAATTCCCCCCATTTCTCCCCCACTTTTCCCACTTTTCTCCCCTCCCACCCCCCCCAGGACCCCCCAAATTCCCTCCAGGACCCCCCCATTCCCCCACACCCTCAATCCCCCCCCACACCCCTTTTCCTCCCCTTTCCTCCCCAGTTCCCCCCATTTCTCCCCCACATTTCCCACTTTTCTCCCCCAAGACCCCCCACGACCCCCCCCAATTCCCTCCCAAGACCTCCCCCAATTCCCCCACACCCCCAAGACCCCCCCACGACCCCCTCAATCCCCCCCCCAGCCCCAATTCCCCCCCACACCCCTTTCCTCCTCTTTCCTCCCCAATTCCCCCCATTTCTCCCCCACATTTCCCACTTTTCTCCCCTCCCACCCCCCCCACGACCCCCCCAAGACCCCCAGGACCCCCTCAGGATCCCTCCACGCCCCCTTCCCCACCCCCACGACCCCCTTCATCCCCCCCACACCCCCCACCCCCAATTCCCCCCCCACACCCCTTTCTCTCCCCTTTCCTCCCCAATTCCCCCCATTTCTCCCCCACATTTCCCACTTTTCTCCCCTCCCACCCCCCCCAGGACCCCCCAAATTCCCTCCGGACCCCCAATTCCCCACCCTCAAGACCCCACACCTCATCCCCAGATCCCCCCCACAACCCCTTTCCCACCCCATTTCACCCACATTTCCCCTTTTCCCCACCCCCAGGACCCCCAAATTCCCTCCAGGACCCCCAATTCCCCACACCCTAAGACCCCCACAACCCCTCAATCCCCCACACCCCCAATCCCCCCCACCCCTTTTTCTCCCCTCTTTCCTCCCCAATCCCCCCATTTCTCCCCCACTTTTCCCACTTTTCTCCCCCAAGACCCCCCACGACCCCCCCCAATTCCCTCCCAGGACCCCCAACTCCCCCAGCCCCAATCCCCCACCCCATCCCCATCCCAAACCCTCCAATTCCCCCATTTCTCCCCCACATTTCCCACTTTTCTCCCCTCCCACCCCCCCCAGGACCCCCCCAGTTCCCTCCCAGGACCCCCCCCAATTCCCCCACACCCCCAAGACCCCCCCACAACCCCCTAATTCCCCCCCCACCCCTTTTTCTCCCCTTTCCTCCCCAATTCCCCCCATCTCTCCCCCACATTTCCCACTTTTCTCCCCCAGGACCCCCCCCAACTCCCTCCCAAGACCCCCCCCAATTCCCCCACACCCCCAAGACCCCCCCACAACCCCCTCAATCCCCCCCCAGCCCCAATCCCCCCCCCACAACCCCTTTCCTCCCCAATTCCCCCCATTTCTCTCCCACATTTCCCACTTTTCTCCCTTCCCAACCCCCCCAGGACCCCCCAAATTCCCTCCAGGACCCCCCCCCCCAATTCCCTCACACCCCCAAGACCCCCCCACAACCCCCTCAATCCCCCCCCACACCCCTTTTTCTCTCCTCTTTCCTCCCCCTCCCCATTTCTCCCCCACATTTCCCACTTTTCTCCCCTCCCAACCCCCCAGGACCCCCCCAAGACCCCCAGGACCCCCTCAGGATCCCCCCTCACCCACAACCCCCTTCATCCCCCCCACACCCCCAATCCCCCCCCACCCCTTTTCCTCCCCTTTCCTCCCCAATTCCCCCCATTTCTCCCCCACATTTCCCACTTTTCTCCCCTCCAACCCCCCCAGGACCCCCCAGATTCCCTCCAGGACCCCCCCCCAACTCCCCCCCAACCCCAATACCCCCCCACAACCCCCTCAATCCCCCCCCCAGCCCCAATTCCCCCCCACACCCCTTTTGCTCCCCATCCCAAATCCTCCCCAATTCCCCCCATTTCTCCCCCACATTTCCCACTTTTCTCCCCTCCCACCCCCGCCCCCCAAGACCCCCCAGGACCCCCTCAATCCCCCCCCCAGCCCCAATTCCCCCCCACACCCCTCAATCCCCAGCCCAATTCCCCCCCACAACCCTTTTGCTCCCCATCCCCATCCCAAATCCTCCCCAATTCCCCCCATTTCTCCCCCACATTTCCCACTTTTCTCCCCTCCCAACCCCCCCACGACCCCCCCCACGACCCCCAGGACCCCCCCAGGACCCCCAGGACCCCCCCCCAGCCCCCCACCCGGTGCAGGTAGGTGTCTGAGTCCTCGGGCATGTCGTAGTTGAAGGCAATGTTGACCCTCTCGATGTCCATCCCCCTCCCAAACAGATTCGTGGCCACCAGGATCCTCCTCTGGAAATCCTTGAACTGCTGATACCTGGAGAGCCTGGGGAGGGGGGACCCCGGGGAGGGGGGCAAAAGGCTTTTAGGGACCCCCCCAGGACACCCCCAAACCCCCAGGACCCCCCCCAGACCCCCAGGACCCCCCCCCTTTCCCCCCTCTCTTCCCTCCTCCATTTCCCCTCTGTTCTCCCCCCCTCCCCTTGTTACTTTCAAGCCCTCCCTGGGATTTTTGGGGCTCCCCCCCAGATTTTTGGGGCCCCCTGAAGAAAACGGGGTCCCCTCCAACCCCCCAGATCCCCAAATCCCCTCTGTCCCCCCAAAAACCCCCCAGATCCCCCCATCCCCATTCCTTTTACCCCATGCTACTGTTTAGGGTCCCTCCATAGTTCTTAGCAGCCCCCCCTTATTTATTAAGATCCCCCCAGTTTCTTCCAGCTCCCCCCAGATTTTTAGGGTCCCCCCAGATATTTGGGGTCCCCCCCATAAACTTGGGGTCCCCCCAGACCCCCAGGACCCCCCCAACACCCCCCTTTCCCCCCTCTCTTCCCTCCTCCATTTCCCCTCTGTTCTCCCCCCCTCCCCTCGTTACTTTCAAGCCCTCCCCGGGATTTTTGGGGCTCCCCCCCGGATTTTTGGGGCCCCCTGAAGAAAACGGGGTCCCCTCCAACCCCCCAAATCCCTAAATCCCCTCTGTCCCCCCCAAAACTCCCCCCATCCCCATTCCTTTTACCCCCTGCTACTATTTAGGGTCCCTCCATAGTTCTTAGGAGCCCCCCCGTGTTTATTAAGATCCCCCCAGTTTCTTCCAGCTCCCCCCAGATATTTGGGGTCCCCCCAGATATTTGGGGTCCCCCCATAAACTTGGGGTCCCCCCAGACCCCCAGGACCCCCCCCAGACCCCCAACCCCCCCCTTCTCCCCCTCTCTTCCCTCCTCCATTTCCCCTCTGTTCTCCCCCCCTCCCCCTCGTTACTTTCAAGCCCTCCCTGGGATTTTTGGGGCTCCCCCCCAGATTTTTGGGGTCCCCTGAAGAAAACGGGGTCCCCTCCAACCCCCCAGATCCCCAAATCCCCTCTGTCCCCCAACCCCCCATCCCCATTCCATTTACCCCCTGCTACTGTTTAGGGTCCCTCCATAGTTCTTAGGAGCCCCCTCGTGTTTATTAAGATCCCCCCAGTTTCTTCCAGCTCCCCCAGATATTTGGGGTCCCCCCCAGATATTTGGGGTCCCCCCATAAACTTGGGGTCCCCCCAGACCCCCAGGACCCCCCCCAGACCCCCAGGACCCCCCTTCTGCCCTCTCTTCCCTCCTCCATTTCCCCTCTGTTCTCCCCCCTCCCCCTCGTTACTTTCAAGCCCTCCCTGGGATTTTTGGGGCTCCCCCTCCAGATTTTTGGGGTCCCTGAAGAAAACGGGGTCCCCTCCAACCCCCCAGATCCCCAAATCCCCTCTGTCCCCCAAAACTCCCCCCATCCCCATTCCTTTTACCCCTGTACTATTTAGGTCCTCCATAGTTCTTAGAGCCCCCTTATTTATTCAGATCCCCAGTTCTTCCAGCCCCCAGATATTTGGGGTCCCCCAGATATTTGGGGTCCCAAACTTGGGGTCCCCCAGACCCCCAGGACCCCAAACCCCCAACCCCCTTTCCCCCTCTCTTCCCCTCCATTTCCCTCTGTTCCCCCTCCTCGTTACTTTCAGCCCTCCGGGATTTTTGGGGCTCCCCCAGATTTTTGGGGCCCCCTGAAGAAAACGGGGTCCCCTCCAACCCCCCAGATCCCCAAATCCCCTCTGTCCCCCCCAAAACCCCCCCCATCCCCATTCCTTTTACCCCCTGCTACTGTTTAGGGTCCCTCCATAGTTCTTAGGAGCCCCCCCGTGTTTATTAAGATCCCCCCAGTTTCTTCCAGCTCCCCCCAGATATTTGGGGTCCCCCCCAGATATTTGGGGTCCCCCCCAGATATTTGGGGTCCC
Source organism: Archilochus colubris (assembly GCA_023079485.1). Lineage (NCBI taxonomy): Eukaryota > Metazoa > Chordata > Aves > Apodiformes > Trochilidae > Archilochus > Archilochus colubris. The sequence continues at coordinate 12,513 of JALBCY010000289.1, read as the reverse complement.
CCCATAAACTTGGGGTCCCCCCAGACACCTAGGACCCCCCCCAAACCCCCAGGACCCCCCCCCCCTTCTGCCCCTCTCTTCCCTCCTCCATTTCCCCTCTGTTCTCCCCCCCTCCCCTCGTTACTTTTCAGCCCTCCCTGGGATTTTTGGGGCTCCCCCCCAGATTTTTGGGGCCCCCTGAAGAAAACGGGGTCCCCTCCAACCCCCCAGATCCCCAAATCCCCTCTGTCCCCCCAAAAACCCCCCCCATCCCCATTCCTTTTACCCCCTGTTACTGTTTAGGGTCCCTCCATAGTTCTTAGGAGCCCCCCCTTATTTATTAAGATCCCCCCAGTTTCTTCCAGCTCTCCCCAGACATTTGGGGTCCCCCCCAGATATTTGGGGTCCCCCCCAGATATTCGGGGTCCCCCCATGAACCTCGGGTCCCCCCAGACCCCCAACACCCCCCTTTTACCCCTCTCTCCCCTCCTCCATTTCCCCTCTGTTCTCCCCCCTCTCCCCTCGTTACTTTCAAGCCCTCCCTGGGATTTTTGGGGCTCCCCCCCAGATTTTTGGGGTCCCCTGAAGAAAACGGGGTCCCCTCCAACCCCCCAGATCCCCAAATCCCCTCTGTCCCCCCAAAACTCCCCCCAAAACTCCCCCCATCCCCATTCCTTTTACCCCCTGCTACTGTTTAGGGTCCCTCCATAGTTCTTAGGAGCCCCCCCGTATTTATTAAGATCCCCCCAGTTTCTTCCAGCTCCCCCCAGACATTTGGGGTCCCCCCAGATATTCGGGGTCCCCCCATAAACTTGGGGTCCCCCCAGACCCCCAGGACCCCCCCAGACCCCCCAAACCCCTTCCCCTTTCCCCCCTCGCTTCTCCACCTCAGCGCCCGTTGTTCCTTAAGGGATTTTTTGGGGTCCCCCCGAGATTTTTGGGGTCCCCCCGGGGTTTTTGGGGTCCCCCCGGGGTTTTTGGGGTCCCCCCGGGGTTTTTGGGGTACCTCTCCTCCTGGGGCATCCCCCTGTGGATGGCAATGGCCGGGAAGTTCTGCTCCACCAGGAGCTGGGCCAGGGCGATGCAGCGCTGCACCGACTTCACGAAGATCACAACCTGGGGGGGGGGGGGAGAGGGGGGAAATTCATTAATTAAGGGGAAAATTAATTAGGGAAGGGGCCTCAGACCTGGGGGGGAGGGGATTCAGGAGCAGGAGGGGGCACCCCCTTAATTTGGGGGGGACCCAAGAGCCCCAGGAGACCCCAGAGCCACCCCAGGGGGGACCCTTTCCCCCCGCTGTGCTCCCCTGGGACTCCATCCCCTCCCCTCCTTCTAACTCTCCCCCTCCTGATTACTGGGGACCCCCCGGGGCTTTTTTGGGGTCCCCCAAAACTTTGGGGACCCCTCAAACTTTTTGGGGTCCCTTCCACACCCCCCAGGATCCCCCAGGACCCCCTTCACCTCTTTCTCCTCCGCATCTCCATCTCCCCATCCCACTTCCCACCTCCCCAGTTATCCTTGGGGTCCCCCGGGATTTTTGGGGTCCCCCTGGATTTTTTGGGGTCCCCCGACATTTTTTGGGGTCCCTCAGGATTCTGGGGACCCCTCAAACCTTTTGGGGTCCCTTCCACACCCCCCAGGATCCCCCAGGGTCCCCTTCACCTCTTTCACCTCCGCATCTCCATCTCCCTGTTCCCCTTCCCACCTCCCCCGTTATCCTTGGGGCCCCCCCGGGATTTTGGGGTCCCCCCGGGATTTTTGGGGTCCCCCCTGGATTTTTGGGGGTACCTCGGGATTCTGGGGACCCCTCAAACCTTTTGGGGTCCCTTCCACACCCCCCAGGACCCCCTTCACCTCTTTCTCCTCCACGTCTCTATCTCCCCGTTCCCCTTCCCACCTCCCCCGTTATTCTTGGGGTCCCCCCGGGATTTTTGGGGTCCCCCCGGGATTTTCTGGGGTCCCCCCATATTTCTGGGGGTCCCTCCAATAATTTTGGGGTCCCCTGATATTTTGGGGGTCCCTTCCACACCCCCCAGGATCCCTCAGGACCCCCTTCACCTCTTTCACCTCCGCGTCTCCATCTCCCCATCCCACTTCCCACCTCCCCCATTATTCTTGGGGTCCCCCCATTATCCTTGGGGTCCCCCTGGGATTTTTGGGGTCCCCCGACATTTTTTGGGGTCCCCCAGGATTCTGGGGACCCCTCAAACCTTTTGGGGTCCCTTCCACACCCCCCAGGACCCCCTTCACCTCTTTCACCTCCACGTCTCCATCTCCCCGTTCCCCTTCCCACCTCCCCCGTTATCCTTGGGGTCCCCTCGGGATTTTGGGGCCCCCCCGGGATTTTTGGGGTCCCCCCGGGGATTTTTTGGGGTGCCCCGGGATTTTTTGGGGTCCCTTGGGATTCTGGGGACCCCTCAAACCTTTTGGGGTCCCTTCCACACCCCCCAGGATCCCCCAGGACCCCCTTCACCTCTTTCTCCTCCGCGTCTCCATCTCCCCGTTCCCCTTCCCACCTCCCCCATTATCCTTGGGGTCCCCCCGGGATTTTGGGGTCCCCCCGGGATTTTTTGGGGGTCCCCCCATATTTCTGGGGGTCCCCTCTATAACTTTGGGGACCCCTCAAACCTTTTGGGGTCCCTTCCACACCCCCCAGGACCCCCTTCACCTCTTTCACCTCCGTGTCTCCATCTCCCCATTCCCCTTCCCACCTCCCCCGTTATCCTTGGGGTCCCCCTGTTATTCTTGGGGCCCCCCCTGGATTTCTGGGGTCCCCCCATATTTCTGGGGGTCCCCCCAATAATCTTGGGGTCCCCTGATATTTTTGGGGTCCCTTCCACACCCCCCAGGACCCCTCAGGACCCCCTTCACCTCTTTAACCTCCGCGTCTCCATCTCCCCATCCCACTTCCCACCTCCCCCGTTATTCTTGGGGTCTCCCTGGGATTTTTGGGGTCCCCCGGGATTTTTGGGGTGCCCCTGGATTTTTTGGGGTCCCCCAACATTTTTTGGGGTCCCTCGGGATTCTGGGGACCCCTCAAACCTTTTGGGGTCCCTTCCACACCCCCCAGGGTCCCCCAGGACCCCCTTCACCTCTTTCACCTCCGTGTCTCCATCTCCCCATCCCACTTCCCACCTCCCCCATTATCCTTGGGGTCCCCCCGGGATTTTTGGGGCCCCCCCTGGATTTCTGGGGTCCCCCCATATTTCTGGGGGTCCCCCCAATAATCTTGGGGTCCCCTGATATTTTTGGGGTCCCTTCCACACCCCCCAGGACCCCGTTCACCTCTTTCACCTCCGCGTCTCCATCTCCCCATTCCGTTTCCCACCTCCCCCATTATTCTTGGGGTCCCCCTGGGATTTTTGGGGTCCCCCGGGATTTTTTGGGGTGCCCCTGGATTTTTTGGGGTCCCTGGGATTTTTTGGGGTCCTCAGGATTCTGGGGACCCCTCAAACCTTTTGGGGTCCCTTCCACACCCCCCAAGATCCCCCAGGACCCCGTTCACCTCTTTCACCTCCGCGTCTCCATCTCCCCGTTCCCTTTCCCACCTCCCCCGTTATCCTTGGGGTCCCCCCGGGATTTTTGGGGTGCCCCTGGATTTTTTGGGGTCCCCCGGGATTTTTTGGGGTCCCTCAGGATTCTGGGGACCCCTCAAACCTTTTGGGGTCCCTTCCACACCCCCCAGTATCCCCCAGGACCCCCTTCACCCCTTTCACCTCCACGTCTCCATCTCCCCATCCCACTTCCCACCTCCCCCATTATTCTTGGGGTCCCCCGGGATTCTTGGGGTCCCCCGACATTTTTTGGGGTCCCCCGGGGCTTTTTTGGGGTCCCTCGGGATTCTGGGGTCCCCTCAAACCTTTTGGGGTCCCTTCCACACCCCCCAGGATCCCTCAGGACCCCCTTCACCTCTTTCTCCTCCACGTCTCCATCTCCCCGTTCCCCTTCCCACCTCCCCCGTTGTTCTTGGGGTCCCCCTGGGATTTTTGGGGCCCCCCCGGGATTTTTGGGGCCCCCCCATATTTCTGGGGGTCCCCTCTATAACTTTGGGGACCCCTCAAACTTTTTGGGGTCCCTTCCACACCCCCCAGGGTCCCCCAGGATCCCCCAGGACCCCCTTCACCTCTTTCTCCTCCACGTCTCCATCTCCCCATTCCGCTTCCCACCTCCCCCATTATCCTTGGGGTCCCCTCGGGATTTTGGGGCCCCCCCCTGATTTTTTGGGGTCCCCCAACATTTTTTGGGGTCCCTCAGGATTCTGGGGACCCCTCAAACTTTTTGGGGTCCCTTCCACACCCCCCAGGGTCCCCCAGGACCCCCTTCACCTCTTTATCCTCCGCATCTCCATCTCCCCATTCCGTTTCCCACCTCCCCCATTATTCTTGGGGTCCCCCGGGATTCTTGGGGTCCCCCGGGATTTTCTGGGGTCCCCCCATATTTCTGGGGGTCCCCCCAATAATCTTGGGGTCCCCTGATATTTATGGGGTCCCTTCCACACCCCCCAGGATCCCTCAGGACCCCCTTCACCTCTTTCACCTCCACGTCTCCATCTCCCCGTTCCCCTTCCCACCTCCCCCGTTATTCTTGGGGTCCCCCCGGGATTTTTGGGGTCCCCCCGGGATTTTTGGGGTGCCCCGGGATTTTTTGGGGTCCCTCAGGATTCTGGGGACCCCTCAAACCTTTTGGGGTCCCTTCCACACCCCCCAGGATCCCTCAGGACCCCCTTCACCTCTTTCACCTCCACGTCTCCATCTCCCCGTTGCGCTTCCCACCTCCCCCATTATCCTTGGGGTCTCCCCAGGATTTTGGGGCCCCCCCGGGATTTTTGGGGTCCCCCGGGATTTTTTGGGGTCCCCCGGGATTTTTTTGGGTCCCTCGGGATTCTGGGGACCCCTCAAACCTTTTGGGGTCCCTTCCACACCCCCCAGGACCCCGTTCACCTCTTTCACCTCCACGTCTCCATCTCCCTGTTCCCCTTCCCACCTCCCCCGTTATCCTTGGGGTCCCCCGGGATTCTTGGGGTCCCCCTGGATTTCTGGGGTCTCCCCATAGTTCTGGGGGTCCCCCCCATAGTTTTGGGGACCCCTCAAACCTTTTGGGGTCCCTTCCACACGCCCCAGGATCCCCCAGGACCCCCTTCACCTCTTTCACCTCCACGTCTCCATCTCCCCGTTCCCCTTCCCACCTCCCCCATTATCCTTGGGGTCCCCCCGGGATTTTGGGGCCCCCCCGGGATTTTTGGGGTCCCCCCCGGATTTTTGGGGGTACCTGGTTGAACTCGAGGACGTCGAGGAGGTCGAAGAGCTTCCTGTTCTTCTCGTTGTCCTTCAGCTTCACGTAGTACTGCTGCAGCCCGTGCAGCGTCAGCTTCGTCTCGTCGTCCACGAAGATCTCCATGGGCTGGGGGGGGGCAGGGGGATTTGGGGGGCTCAGACCCCCCCGGGACCCCCCCAAAAATCCCCACGGACCCCCCCGAACCCCAACAATCCCCCACGGACCCCCCCGCACCCCAACAATCCCCCACGGGCCTCCCCAAACTCACCCAGGGACCCACGAAGGGTCCCAGGGACACCCCCACCCCCCCTTTGTTTCCCCTCCCCTGCAGACTGAGACCCCCCCCAAAAACCCCCCCTGAACCCCAAAACTGACCCTGAGACCCCCCCAAACCCCAAAACTGAACCTGGGACCCCCCCTGCACCCCAAAACTGACCCTGAGACCCCCCCTGAACCCCAAAACTTCTCCTGAGACCCCCCCTGAACCCCAAAACTGACCCTGGGACACCCCCATCCTAAAACTCACCCTTGGACCCCCCCTGAACCCCAAAACTGAACCCAGGACCCCCCCTGCACCCCAAAACTGACCCTGAGACCCCCCCAAACCCCAAAACTGAACCTTAGACCCCCCCTGCACCCTAAAACTGCTCCTAGGATCCCCCCGAACCCCCAAACTGACCCTGTGACCCCCCCCATCCTAAAACTCACCCTGGGACCCCCCCTGAACCCCAAAACTGACCCTAGCCCCCAAACCCCAAAACTGAACCTTAGACCCCCAAACCCCAAACCCAACCCTGAGACCCCCTGAACCCCAAAACTGAACCTGGGACCCCCTGAACCCCAAAACTTCCTGAGACCCCCAAACCCCAAAACTGAACCGACCCCCTCCTAAAACTGAACCCAGGACCCCAAACCCCAAACTGAACCGACCCCCGAACCCCAAAACGACCCTGAGACCCCCTGAACCCCAAGACTGACCCTGAGACCCCCAAACCCCAAAACTGAACCCAGGACCCCTGCACCCCAAAACTGACCCTGGGACCCCCTGAACCCAAAACTCACCCTGAGACCCCCTGCACCCCAAAACTGACCTGAGACCCGAACCCCAAAACTGACCTGGGACCCCCTGCACCCCAAACTGCTCCTAGGACCCCCAAACCCCCAAACTGACCCTGTGACCCCCATCCTAAAACTCACCCCTGGGACCCCCTGCACCCCAAAACTGAACAGGACCCCCAAACCCCGAAACTGACGGGACCCCCTGCACCCCAAAACTGCTCCTAGGACCCCCCCTGAACCCCACAACTGACCCTGAGACCCCCCCAAACCCCAAAACTGAACCTGGGACCCCCCCAAACTGACCCTGTGACCCCCCCTGAACCCCCAAACTGACCCTGAGACCCCCCTGAACCCCACAACTGACCCTGAGACCCCCCCAAACCCCAAAACTGACCCTGGGACCCCCCCCAAACCCCGAAACTGACCCTGAGACCCCCCCAAACCCCAAAACTGAACCCAGGACCCCCCCCGAACCCCAAAAATGATCCTGGGACTCCCCGGCACCCCAAAACTGCTCCTAGGACTCCCCCCGAACCCCAAAACTTCTCCTGAGACCCCCCCAAACCCCAAAACTGAACCCAGGACCCCCCCCAAACCCTAAAACTCACCCTGGGACCCCCCCTGAACCCCAAAACTGACCCTGAGACCCCCCCCTGAACCCCAAAACTGACCCTGGGACCCCCCCAAACTCCAAAACTGACCCTGGGACCCCCCCCGTCCTAAAACTCACCCTGGGACCCCCCTGAACCCCTAAACTGACCCTGAGACCCCCTGAACCCCAAAACTGCTCCTAGGACCCCCCGAACCCCAAAACTGACCTAGGACACCCCCGAACCCCAAAACTCACCCAGTCACCCCCACCCCAAAACTGACCCTGGGACCCCCTGCACCCCAAAACTGCTCCTAGGACTCCCCCCGAACCCCAAAACTGACCCTGAGACCCCCCCTGCACCCCAAAACTGACCCTGAGACCCCCCCGAACCCCAAAACTGACCCTGGACCCCCCCCAAACCCCAAAACTACCCTGGGACCCCCCCTGACCCCCAAACTGACCTGAGACCCTCGAACCCCAAACCCGACCCTGAGACCCCCGAACCCCAAAACTACCTGAGACCCCCAAACCCAAACCTGCCCCCTGAACCCCAAAACTGACCCTGAGACCTCTCTGAACCCCAAAACTGACCCTGGGACCCCCCCCCGAACCCCAAAAGTCACCTGTGACCTCTCTGAACCCCAAAACTGACTCCAGGACCCCCCCTGAACCCTAAAATTGACCCTGAAACCCCCCCCAAACCCCAAAACTGAACCCAGGACCCCCCTGAACCCCAAAACTGACTCTAAGACCCCCCCTGAACCCCAAAACTTACCCTGGGACCCCCCCTCTGAACCCCAAAACTCACCCTGAGACCCCCCCGAACCCCAAAACTGACCCTGGGACCCCCCCTGAACCCCCAAACTGACCCTGAGACCCCCCCTGAACCCCAAAACTGAACCTGAGACCCCCCCTGCACCCCAAAACTGACCCTGAGACCCCCCCTGCACCCCAAAACTGACCCTGGGACCCCCCCCAAACCCCAAAACTGACCCTGGGACCTCTCTGAACCCCCAAACTTCTCCTGAGACCCCCCCGAACCCCAAAACTGACCCTGGGACACCCCCTGAACCCCAAAACTGACCCTGGGACCCCCCCGAACCCCAAAACTGACCCTGGGACGCCCCCCCCCTTAAAAAACCCCCAAATTTCCCCCAAACCCCCCAAACTTTCCCCCTTTTCCCCCCCCCTTCAAACAGGGGGGGTCCCCCCTAAACCCCCCCCCCATTTTCCTCCTTTCCCCCCCCCCAAATTGGGGTTTTCCCCCCCCCAAACCCCTCTAATTTTGGGGGTTTTTCACCCCAAATTCCCTCCCCCACCCCAAAATTGGGGTTTTTCACCCCAAAACCCCCCCCTTCCCCCCCCCCCCTCAGAGCCCCCCCCCACATTTTCTGCCCCCCCCCTGCTTCCTGCTCCTCCTGGGGTCTCCTCAAGGTCCGGGGGGGTCCAAGGCGGTGCCAAAGAGGGGGGGGGGTCCCATTCTTGGGGTGCTCCCGGCGGCTCCTGCGCTGCTCCCAACGTCGGGGGGGGGGGCGGGCTGGGGGGGGGCACGGGGGGGTCCCCCAAAAATAACAGAGGGGGGGGGAGTGGGGGGAACCCCCCCAAAAAGAGAAAAAAAGGCCCCAAAGTTGTGGAAGGGCCCCGAAAATCGAGGGGGGGCCCCAAAACTGAGGGGGGGACCCCAAAACTGAGGGGGGGGCCCCAAAAATGAGGGGGGGGCCCCAAAATGAGGGGGGGGCCCCAAAAGTTGAGGGTTCAAAAGGGCCCCAAATACTGAGGGGGGGTCCCCAAAATTGAGGGGGGGGCCCCCAAACTCGTGTTGGTTTTGAGGGGGGGTCCCCAAACTCGTGGTGGGTGGGAGGGCCCCTTGGTTTGGGGGGGGGGGGGTCCCCTGAAGCTGTGGTGGTTTTGAGGGGGGGTCCCCAAACTTGGGGAGTTTTGGGGGGGTCCCCCTAAACCCGGGGTAGTTTTGGGTTGGGGGGGGCCCCAAAATTGGGTTTTTTTTTTTTTTTTTGGGGGGGGTGGAAGGGTCCCCCCAAAAAATAGGTTTTCTTTTTGGGGGGGCCCCAAAACCCTGAAGATTTGGGGGGGGTTTTGGGGGTTCCCCCTAAACTCAGAGTATTTTCTTTTTGGGGGGGGTCCCAAACCCTGATTATTGGGGGGGGTTTTGGGGGTACCCCCCAAACTCAGTGTTTTCTTTTTGGGGGGGCCCCCTAAACCCTGATTTGGGGGGGTTTTGGGGGTACCCCCTAAACTCAAAGTATTTTCTTTTGGGGGGGGTCCCCAAAACCCTGAAGATTTGGGGGGGCTTCTGGGGGTGCCCCCTAAACTCAGAGTATTTTCCTTTTGGGGGGGCCCCCTAAACCCTGAGTGTTTGGGGGGGTTTTGGGGGTGCCCCCTGAATTCTGAGTATTTTCTTTTTGGGGGGGCCCCCTAAACCCTGATTATTAGGGGGGGGTTTTGGGGGTACCCCCTAAACTCAGAGTATTTTCTTTTTGGGGGGGCCCCTAAACCCGATTTGGGGGGTTTTGGGGGGGCCCCCTAAACTCAGAGTATTTTCCTTTTGGGGGGGCCCCAAACCCTGATATTTATTTCTTTTGGGGGGGCCCCAAACCCTGATTGGGGGGGTTTTGGGGGTACCCCCTAACTCAGAGTATTTTCTTTCTGGGGGGGCCCCCAAAACCCTGAAGATTTGGGGGGGTTTTTGGGGGTGCCCCCTAAACTCAGAGTATTTTCCTTTTGGGGGGGCCCCCAAAACCCTGATTATTTGGGGGGGGTCTTTGGGGGTACCCCCTAAACTCAAAGTATTTAGCTTTTGGGGGGGCCCCCAAAACCCTGAACATTTTCCCCCAAACCCAAAACCCCCAAACCAAACCCCCCAAAACCCAACCCCCAACCAATATTTTCTTTTGGGGGGGCCCCCAAAACCCTGAATATCTGGGGGGGTTTTGGGGGTACCCCCTAAACTCAGAGTATTTTCTTTTTGCCCCCAAAACCCAACCCCCAACCAAACGGGGGGGCCCCCAAAACCCTGAATATTTGGGGGGGTTTTGGGGGTACCCCCTAAACTCAGAGTATTTTCCTTTTGGGGGGGCCCCCTAAACCCTGATTATTTGGGGGGGGCTTTGGGGGTTCCCCCTAAACTCAGCATTTTCTTTTTGGGGGGGCCCCCAAAACCCTGAATATCTGGGGGGGTTTTTGGGGGTACCCCCTAAACTCAGAGTATTTTCTTTCTGGGGGGGCCCCAAAACCCTGAATATCAGGGGGGGCTTTTGGGGGTACCCCCTAAACTCAGAGTATTTTCTTTTTGGGGGGGCCCCCTAAACCCTGATTATTTTTTTTTGGGGGGGCCCCTTCAATCCCAGAGATCAGGGGGACCCCCCCAAACCTTTCAAGACTTCCCCTCTTCATTTTGGGGGGGGGGTTCCCCATAAAAATGCTGGGTTTTTGTTTTTTGGGGGGGGTCTTTTCCCCCCCAACCCCCATTTTGGGGTCGTTTGCCTCCGTTTTGTGTCGTGTTTGGTGTCAGGTTTTACTCTGGGGGGGTGTGGAGGTGCTGAGTGCCACGCTGGGGGTGTGTGTGGGGGGGTTGTGTGGGTTTTTTTTTTTTGGGGGGGGGTCCTGACCCCTGAGGTGGGGCAGAAAAAAAGTGGAAAGGGTGAAAAAATGGGGAAAAAACAGCAAAAAAAGGGGAAAGGGAAGGGGGGGGGGATATAAAAACCCGAAATATCTTCCGCGGGGGAAGGGGGGAGGGGGGGGAGGGGTCCGTGGGGGGGTTTTGGGGGGTCCGTGGGGGGGTTTGGGGGGGCTTTAATTACGTCTTGCATGAACTTTCTGCAGACAGGACGGATTTCCTTGCTGAGGGTGGCACTGAACATCATCACCTGCTTCTCGTGGGGCGTCATGCGGAAAATCTCCTGCACGTCCCGACGCATGTCTGGGGGGGCAGGGGGGGGATAAGTCATCCCTGAGATGGGGAGGGGGTTTGGGGGGCTTGGGAGGGGGGTTGGGGGGGGTGGGAGGGGGTTTGAGGGGGGTGGGAGGGGGTTTGGGGGAGTTTGGGGAGGGTTGAGGGGAGTGAGAGGGGGCTGGGATGGGGTTTGAGGGGGCTTGGGGGGGTTTCAGAGGAGTTGAGGGGGCTGGGAGGGGGCTTGGGGGGGCTGGGGAGGGGGTTTGGGGGAGTTTGAGGGGGTTTGAGAACATTTGAGGGGGGTAGGAGGGGGTTTGGGGGAGTTTGGGGAGGGTTGAGGGGAGTGAGAGGGGGCTGGGATGGGGTTTGAGGGGACTTGGGGGGGTTTGAGGGGGGTGGGAGGGGGTTTGAGAACATTTGAGGGGGGTAGGAGGGGGTTTGGGGAGGGTTTGGGGGGAGTTGAGGGGGGTGGGAGGGGGTTTGAGGGAGCTGGGAGAGGGCTTGGGGGGTATGGGGGGGTGGGAGGGGGATTGGGGGGCTCTAGGGGGGAGTTGAGGGGGGTGGGAGGGGGTTTGGGGGGGTTTGAGGGGGGTGGGAGGGGGTTTGGGGGTGGGAGGGGGTTTGGGGATGTTTGAGGGGGGTGGGAGGTGGACTGAGGAGAGTTGAGGGGGGTGGGAGGGGGTTTGGGGGTGTATAGGGGAGTGGGAGGGGGTTTGGGGGGGTTTGGGAGGGGGTTTGGGGGAGTTTGAGGGGGGTGGGAAGGGATTTGGGGGGGTTTGGGGGGAGTGGGAGGGGGTTTTGGGGTGTATAGGGGAGTGGGAGGGGGTTTGGGAGGGGGTGGGAGGGGGTTTGGGGAGGGTTTGAGGGGGTTTGACGGGGGTGGGGGGGGAATAGGGGGGTTTGAGGGGGGTAGGAGGGGGCTTGGGAGGGTTTAGGGGAGTTGAAGGAGCTGGGAGGGGGTTTGGAGGGGTTTTAGGGGGGAGTTGAGGGGGCAGGGAGGGGGGTTGGGGTTATATAGGGGAGTGGGAGGGGGCTTGAGGGGGGTGGGAGGGGGTTTGGGGGGGTCGAGGAGGAAAATCTGGACGTCCCGACGCATGTCTGGGGGGGCAGGGGGGGAATAAATCATCCCTGAAATGGGGAGGGGGTTTGGGGGGGTTTGGGAGGGGGTTTGGGGGAGTTTGAGGGGGGTGGGAGAGGGTTCAAGGAGGTTTGAGGGGAATGGGAGGGGGTTTGAGGGGGTTTGACGGGGGTGGGGGGGGAATAGGGGGGTTTGAGGGGGGTAAGAGGGGGCCTGGGGGGGTTTAGGGCAGAGTTGAGGGAGCTGGGAGGGGGTTTGAGAATGTTTTGGGGGGGTGGGAGGAGGCTGAGAGGGGGTTTGAGGGGGCTTGGGGGGGTTTCAGGGGAGTTGAGGGGAATGGGAGGGGGTTTGGGGGGTGGGAGAAAGTTTGGTGGGGTTTAGGGGGGAGTTGAGGGGGGTGGGAGGGGGTTTGAGAATGTTTAAGGGGGGTGGGAGGGGGTTTGGGGGGGTTTGGGGAGGGTTGAGGAGAGTGAGAGGGGGCTGGGATGGGGTTTGAAGGGGCTTGGGGGGGTTTCAGGGGAGATGAGGGGGGTGGGAGGGGGACTGGGGGGGTCTAGGGGGGAGTTGAGGGGGGTGGGAGGGGGTTTGGGGGGGCTGGGAGGGGGCTTGGGGGGTGGGAGG
>JALBCY010000285.1:0-123283 GCA_023079485.1 Archilochus colubris | reverse complement strand
CCCTGAACCCCCCAGACCCCTCCTATGTCACTGTCCCCCCCCCAGTGCCACTGTCCCCCCCTGACCCCCCCTTTATGTCCCCCAGGGCCCCCCCCCGGGCGCCCCCCCCCTCTCTGGAGTCCCTCCAGGGCTGTGTGCGGGCGCTGGGGCCGCAGCCCTGGGAGGGGCCGGGGGTCGAGGTCCCCCCCGAGCCCGAGGAGCCCCCCCCAAACTGCTACCACGGCCACCGGGGCCACCGGGGCCACCGAGGGGGGGACATCGGTGGCCACCGAGGGGGGGACATGACAGCCCGCATCGGGCGCCTGCAGCAGGTGGGGGGGGGACAGGAGGGGCGTTGGGGACATGGGGGGGGCATGGGGGGTGTTGGGGGCATGGGGGGGCATGGGGGGCATGGGGGGGGACGGGGACATTGGGGGGACAGGGGGTGTTGGGGACATGGGGGACACAAGGGGGTGTTGGGACATGAGGGGCATGGGGACATGTGGGGGGGCAGAGACAAGGGACAGGGGCGTTAGGGGACATGGGGGACATGGGGGACATGGGGGTGTTGGGGACATAGGGGGCATGGGGGGTGTTGGGGACATGGGGACATGGGGGCATACTGGGGGGCATGGGGAACAGGGGACATAGGGGACAGGTTGGGGGCATGGGGGCATGGGGACATGGGGGTGTTGGGGACAAGGAGTGTAGGCGTTAGGGGACATTGGGGGACATGGGGGGCATTGGGGACATGGGAGGGACGGGGGGGTTGGGGACATTTGAGGGGACAGGGGGGGTGTTGGGGACATTGGGGGGACAGGGGGGGGCATGGGGGACATGGGGGGGGACAGGAACATTGGGGGGACAGGGGGGGTCTTGGGGACATGGGGGGTGTTGGGGACATTGGGGACATGGGGGGGGATGGGGACAGGGGGGGCGTTGGGGACATTGGGGGGGACATTATGGGGACAGGGGGGTGTTGGGGGCATTGGGGGGACAGGGGGGGCATTGGGGACATGGGGGGACAGGGGGGGCATGGGGGGTGTTGAGGACATGGGGGGGACATGGGGGACATTGGGGGGACAGGGGGGGTGTTGGGGACATTGGGGACGGGGGTGTTAGGGACAAGGGGGGCATGGGGGGGACAAGGGGGGTGTTGGGGACATTGGGGGGGACAGGGGGGGTGTTGGGGACACGGGGAGGACGTGGGGTGCGTTGGGGACATTGGGGGTGTTGGGGACATGGGGGGTGTTGGGGACTTTGGGGACAGGGGGGGCGTTGGGGACACGGGGGGGGACATGGGGGACATTGGGGACATGGGGGCATGGGGGGTATTGGGGACATTGGGGACATGGGTGTTGGGGACATGGGGGGGACAGGGGGGCATGGGGGGTGTTGGGGACATGGGGGGGGGACATTGGGGGGACAGGGGGGGCATGGGGACACGGGGGGGGATGGGGTCAGAAGGGGGATGATGGGGACGTTGGGGACAGCGTGTGTGTGTCCTGGTGTCCCTGTGTCCCCTCCCTCCCCTTGTGCCATCGGTGTCCCCACCGTGTGTCCCCCCCCAGCCCCAGCTCTGGAGCTTCCCCCCGGGCCCTGTGTCCCCCCCCCGGGCACGGGCACTGCCCCCCCTCCAGCAGGTCTGGAGCCTGATGCACCCCGAGGTCAGGGGACAAGGGACAGGGGGGGGACAGGGGGACAAGGGACATGGGATGGGGGGGGACAAGGGGAGGGGACGTGGGGGGGACAGACTCTGGGGACACGGGACGGGGGGGGGACACAGATTGGGGACATGGGGACAAGGGGGGGGACAGGGGGGAAAAGGGGGGGAATGGGATGGGGGGACATGGGGGGACAGATTGGGGACATTGGGACAAGGGGACAAGGGGGACAAGGGGGTTGGGGACATGGGACGGGGAGACCTGAATTGGGGACATTAGGACAAGGGACAATGGGATGAGGGGACAGGAAGGAGGACAGAGGGGACAGACTCTGGGGACATGGGGACAAAGGGGGACAGGGGACAGGGGGGCGGAAATGGGATGGGGACATGGAGGACAGATGGGACAAGGACAGGGGACACGGTTAGGGGACATTGGGACAAGGGGGGGACAATGGGATGGGGGGGGACATGGAGGGGACAGACTCTGGGGACATGGGGACAAGGGGGGGGAAAGGGGGGGACAGGGGGGGGACAGGGAAATGGGATGGGGGGGGACATGGGGGGGACAGACTGGGGACACGGGACAAGGGGGGGGCACAGATGGGGGACAGGGGGACCAGGGGGGGACAGGAGGGGACAAGGGGGGGTTGGGGACATGGGACAGGGGGGGACAGACTCTGGGGACATGGGGACAAGGGGGGGGGACAGGGGGGATGGGGAAATGGGATGGGGGGGGACATGGGGGGGACAGACTCTGGGGACAGGGGACAGGGGGGGACACAGATTGGGGGCATGGGGACAGGGGGGGGACATGGGGACAACGGGGGGGACAAGGGGGGGCTGGGGACATGGGATGGGGGGGACAGGAGGGGGACAGACTGGGGACACGGGATGGGGGGGACACAGATTGGGGACATTGGGACAAGGGGGGGGCACAGATGGGGGACAGGGGGGGTTGTTGGGGACATATGGGGAGGGGGATATGGGGGGGGGGGGTGTCTGTGTCCCTGTGTCCCCCTCTCACCTCTCCCTGTGTCCCCCCAGAAAAGGACCTTCCCAGCCAAGCGGGGCATGGGGGCCCCCGACCCCCCGTGGTGCAGCCCGTGCCCCCTCGCCCACCCCACCCCCCCCCGAGGAGCTCCCCAACCCCCCCCTCAAGCGCCGGAGGAGCTGCAGCCCCGAGCAGGTGGGGGGGGGCACGAAATGGGGGGGGGGACACGAAATGGGGCTGGGGGGGGCACAAAATGGGGCGGGGGGGGGCACGAAATGGGGGGTGGGGGAATAAAGGGGACATAAAATGGGGGGGGCACAAAATGGGGGGGGGTGAATGGGGGGGGCAATAAAGGGGTCTGGGGGTGCAAAATGGGGCTGGGGGGGCAGTGGGTGGGGCACAAAATGGGGGGGGGGGAATAAAAGGGTCTGGGGGGGGTTACTGGGGGAGGGGGGGGGAGTGGCTGTCCCCTGAGTGTCCCCTGAGTGTCCCCTGAGTGTCCCTTTGTCCCCAGGCCCCCCCCGCGCCCCCCCCGTTCCAAATGGCCCAGGGGCTGTGGCCCCCCCTCCCCCCCGACGCCTGGGCCGGGCCCCCCCGACGCCTGGGGGTGACACAGGTGGGGACTGTCACCCCCTGTCACCCCTTGTCACCCCCTGTCACCCCTTGTCACCCCCCCTGTCACCCCCTGTCACCCCCCTGTCCTTGTCGCCCCCCCCATCACTATGTCCTGGTGTCCCCCCCCCCATTTGTCCCTTCAACATCCCCAAAGTCCCCAAATCTTCCCCCATCTCCCCCCCCAATGTCCCCCCCCAACTGTCCCCAACCCCCCCAGTGTCCCCCCTTGTCCCCAACCCCCCCAATGTCCCCAACCCCCCTGTCCCCCCCAGTGCCCCCCCCACTGTCCCCATTACCCCCCAATGTCCCCAACCCCCCCCCCAGTGTCCCCCCTTGTCCCTAATGCCCCCCCAACTGTCCCCAACCCCCCCCCAGTGTCCCCATTTCCCCCCCAATGTCCCCAACCCCCCTGTCCCCCCCAATGTCCCCCAACTGTCCCCATTCCCCCAATGTCCCCCAACTGTCCCCATTCCCCCAATGCCCCCAACTGTCCCCAACCCCCCAGTGTCCCCCTTGTCCCCCCCCCAATGTCCCCAACCCCTGTCCCCCCAATGCCCCCCAACTGTCCCCATTACCCCCAATGTCCCCAACCCCCCAGTGTCCCCTTGTCCCTAATGCCCCCAACTGTCCCCAACCCCCCCCAGTGTCCCTATTTCCCCCAATGTCCCCAACCCCCTGTCCCCCCAATGTCCCCCAACGTCCCCAAAACCCCCCAGTGTCCCCAACTCCCCAAAATGTCCCCAACCCCTGTCCCCCCCCAATGTCCCCCAACTGTCCCCAACCCCCCAGTGTCCCCTTGTCCCTAATGCCCCCCAACTGTCCCCAACCCCCAGTGTCCCCCTGTCCCTAATGCCCCCCAACTGTCCCCAAACCCCCCAGTGTCCCCATTTCCCACAACTCTCAACCCCTGTCCCCCCAATGTCCCCTAACTGTCCCCTCTCCCCCCAGGAGCCACGGACGCTGTTGGCCCCCCCATTCCCCCCTCCCCCCCCCTCTTTCGGGGTCCCCCCCCCGGCGCCCCCTCCCCCCCGCGCCCCCCCCGGCCCCCTCGGAAGTGACCTTAGGGACATTAGGGACATTAGGGACAGCGGGGCCGGGCGGGGGCCGCCCCCCCCAGGACCCCCCCCCAGCCTGTCACCAGCACCCGTCGCCTGCGTGCCTTACGCCCCCCCCCAACCCCGGGGACCCCCCCGGACACACAGCACCAGCAGCACCCGGGGGGGGGACGGACCCCACGGCGTGAGTGGGGGGCTGCGAGGGGGGGGGGCACGGGAGGGGGGGGACAGGGGGACACGGGGGGGGGGAACAGGGGATGGGGGGGAACAGGGGGACAAGGGGGGGGCCAGAGGGGGACAGGGGACAAGGGGGACGGGAGGGGGACAGGGGACAAGGGGGAGGGAACAGGGATGGGGGACAGGGATGGGGGACAGGGGGACAAGGGGGAACAGGAGCACAAGGGGGACACAGGAGGGGGACAGGGGGACAAGGGGGACAAAGGGGACACGGGGAACAGGGATGGGGGGACAGGGGGACAAGGGGGGACAGGAGGGGGACGGGAGGGGGACAGACAAAGGGGGACAAAGGGGACACACGGAGGGGGGGACAGGGGGACACGGGGGGGGGACACAGGAGGGGGGGACAGGGGGACAAGGGAGGGGGACAAAGGGGGACACAGGAGGGGGGGGGACATGGGAGGGGGGGACAGGGGGACAAGGGGGGGGGACAAAAGGGGACAGGGGACACAGGAGGGGGGGGGACAAGGGGGGTACAGGGACATGGGGGGGGGGGTGACACAGAGGGGGCCGTGGTCCCCAGGGGACAGAGGTGACAAAGGTGAGAGGGAGACCCCCCAGGGGACACCCCCACCCCGGGGGGGGGCTGTGACCCTTGTGACCCCCCCCCCAAAACTGTCCCTGCAGGTCCCCGACCGCTACCGACCCCCGGAGCCCCCGGGGGTGCCAAGCGGGGGGGTGACAACCAGCGGGGGGGTGACAACAGCCGGGGGGGTCCCCCCAACCCCCCCTCACGGCGCCCCCCCCCGCTGCCCCCCCCGGGGCCCCCCCTCCCTCCCTTGGCTGCAGGAGGCGGGGGACCCTTGGCCGAAATCCTCTTTGGGGGAGCGGCACCCAAAGGGGGGGCCCGACCCCCCCCGGAGCCTCCCGCCACCAGCAGCACGGGGAGGGGGGGCGGGGGGTGCCCCCATTTTGAGGGGGGGTCCCCTCCTGCCCCCCTCCCCCCCCCTTTCCCTTGTCCTTACCCCCCCAAAGCGGAGGAGGAGGAGGAAGAGGAGGAAGAAGCCCCCCCCCCTCTCCCCCCTCCCCCCGAGTTTTGGCTGGGGACCCCCCCACACCCTTCATTCCCCCCCCCGGACGCCCCCCCCGAGACCTCAGGAACCTCCCCACGCCCCCCCCCGGCCCCCAGCCCCCCCCCCCCGATTTCAACCCCGGGGGGGCTTTACCCAAAGAACCCCCCCCCACCACCTCACCCCCCCAATCCTCCTCCTCCTCCTCCTCCTCCTTCCCTT
This sequence comes from Archilochus colubris, assembly GCA_023079485.1. Lineage (NCBI taxonomy): Eukaryota > Metazoa > Chordata > Aves > Apodiformes > Trochilidae > Archilochus > Archilochus colubris. The sequence goes on along the minus strand of JALBCY010000285.1, from coordinate 117,508 downwards.
CCACCCCCCCCCACCGCCCCCCCGACCCCTCCCCAGCCCCCCCCGGACCCCCTCGCCCCCCCACGACGCCTTTTCGATTTTGGGGGCCCCCCCCTGGACGATCAGTTCGAGGAACCCCCCGAGTTTGCCCGGATCCTTCCCGATGGTTTGGCCACCATCATGCGGATGCTGGACGAGTCCATTCGCCAGGAGGAGGAAGGGGGGGGCAGCGGGGGGGGGGGGGCACCCACCGAGGAGGGGGGGGCCATGGGGGGTGTCCAGGGGGCAGCAACCCCAACCCCCCTCCTCCTCCTCCTCCTCCTCCTCCTCCTCCTCCTCCAGCCCCCCCGCTCCTCCCCAGCCCCCCCCCTTTAGCTCGCCCCAAAGCCCCCCCCCCTCTTTTCGGGGCAGCTGGGGGGGGGGGAGGTGCTGGAGGGGGGGCCCCGAGTTTTGCCGGGGGGGTTGACCCCCCCCCGGATCCCCCCCGTTTGTATCCCTTCGGGAAACGCCACGAACCCAAAACCTTGGGCTTTTACCCCAATTTCCACGACCCCCCCAAAGCCACCGGGGGAGGGGGGGCACAGAAACCGGGACCCCCCCCCCCAATATCTTCCTCCTCCTCCTCCTCCCCCCAACTCTCTACCTCATCGCCCACCTGGGGGTCCCCTCCTCCCCCCCCCAAAACCTCCTTAGCGGGGGGGGGAGGGGGAGATCCCCCCCCCGGCGTGGGGGGAGGTGGGGGTGGGGGTTCAGGACCCCCCCCCCCCGTTTTGTCGCCCCCCCCCCCTCCCCGCTCGGAGTCGGAGGCCTTGGAGGAAATCACCCGCGCCTGCCAGAGCCTGGCCCAGCAGGTGGGGGTCGTTCCCCCCCCCTCCACACCCCCTAAATTAGGGGGGAGACGTTACCGGAGACCCCCCCCTCGTCACCGAGCCCCCCCCCGACGAAGACACCCCCGAAAAAACCGGGGTGTGGGGGGGGAGGAGCCACAACCACCTCCCCCCCCCCCCCAATCCTCCCAGGGCCATCGCCCGGTCCTGGCGAGTTTGGATTTACAGAAGAAAGGGGGGGGGGAAAGAGGAGGAGGAGGAGGAGGAGGAGGGGGGGGGGCAGGTGGGAACCCCCCCCCAAACCATTCCCCAAACCCCCATCCTCGTCCCGAAGGCAAAAACTTGGGGGGGGGAGGAGGGGGCACCCCCCAAAACCAACCCCCCCCCCCCAGCCTGGTCAGCTCGGCGGATCTGCTGAAGCTGCGGGCGCTGGGGGGGGAGGGACCCCCCAAAGAGCTGAAGATTCGTCTGATCAAGGTGGAAAGCGGGGGGGGCACCGTCCCGGGGGGGGCAGGGGGGGGCAGCGGTGGCGGCAGCGACGCCTTCGTCACCTCCGAAACGGGGGGGGGGGAACCAAAGGGACCCCCCCTGGCCCAGCTCAACATCGGGCACAGCGCGGCTGAGGTGGTGCGGGCCAGCAAGTGAGTGGGGGGGGGGAAAGGGGGGGCTGGGGGGCTTGGGGGGGGCTGGGGGGGGTTTGGGGGAGTTTGAGGGGGGTTGGGGTTTGTATGGGGGGGGTTTGGGGGGTTGAGGGGGTCTGAGGGGGTTTGAGGTGGTTTGGGGTTTGTATGGGGGGGGTTGAGGGGGGTTTGAAGGGGGTTTGAAGGTGTTTGGGGTTTGGATGGGGGTTTGGGGTTTGAGGGGGTTTGGGGTTTGTATGGGGGGTTGAGGGTTGGGGTTTGATGGGGGTTTGGGGGTTGAGGGGGTTTGGGGTTCATTTGGGATTGAGGGGTTGGGAATGGGTTTGGGGTTTGTATGGGGGGGCTGGGGGGTTTTAGGGGGGGTTTGAGGGGTTTGGGGTTCATTTGGGGGGGGTTTGAGGGGGTTTGGGGTTCATATGGGGGGGGCTGGGGGGCTTGGGGGGGTTTGAAGGGGTTTGGGGTTTGTATGGGGGGGGTTGGGGTTCATTTGGGGGGGGCTGGGGGAGTTTGGGGGGGGTTTGAAGGGATTTGGGGTTTGTATGGGGGGGGTTGGGGGGACTTGGGGTTCATTTTGGGGGGGGTTTGAGGTGGTTTGGGGTTCCTATGGGGGAATGTGGGGGTTTGGGGTTTCTCTTTGTCCCCTCCTTGTGTCCCCTCGTGTCCCCCCCTGTCCCTTGACCCCTCGTGTCCCCTCGTGTCCCCTGGTGTCCCCCGGTGTCCCCTGACCCCCATGTCCCCCGTGTCCCCAGGCAGGCCCGCCTGCAGGGCCCGTTCCGGGAGTCCTGTCTGTCCCCTGTCTGTCCCCCCGTGTCCCCCTTTTCCCCCCCTGTCCCTTGACCCCCCGTGTCCCCCCATGTCCCCCCGTGTCCCCTCGTGTCCCCTGGTGTCCCCCCGTGTCCCCCGTGTCCCCAGGCAGGCCCGCCTGCAGGGCCCGTTCTGGGAGTCCTGTCTGTCCCCTGTCTGTCCCCCCGTGTCCCCCTTTTCCCCCCCTGTCCCTTGACCCCTCGTGTCCCCTCGTGTCCCCCCATGTCCCCTCGTGTCCCCTGGTGTCCCCTGACCCCCGTGTCCGTGTCCCTGTCCCCAGGCAGGCCCGCCTGCAGGGCCCGTTCCGGGAGTCCTGTCTGTGCCCTGTCTGTCCCCTCCCTGTGTCCCCCTTTTCCCCCCCTGTCCCTTGACCCCTCGTGTCCCCTCGTGTCCCCCCGTGTCCCCCCGTGTCCCCCCGTGTCCCCTGACCCCCGTGTCCGTGTCCCTGTCCCCAGGCAGGCCCGCCTGCAGGGCCCGTTCCGGGAGTCGTACCTCTCCCCGGCGCAGTCGGTCAAACCCCACATCGATTCGGGGCAGAAACTGCCCAGGGAGAAGCTCAACCCCCCCACGCCCAGCATCTACGTGAGTGCTGATTGGCTGAGCCCAGAGACCCCCCCCAGTGCTGATTGGCTGAGCTACAGATCCCCATAGTGCTGATTGGCTGAGGCACAGAGACCTCCAGTGCTGATTGGCTGATACAGAGACCCCCAGTGCTGATTGGCTGAGGCACAGATCCCCATAGTGCTGATTGGCTGAGGCACAGAGCCCCATAGTGCTGATTGGCCGAGCTGCAGAGACCTCCCAGTGCTGATTGGCTGATACAGAGCCCCCCAGTGCTGATTGGCTGAGGCACAGATCCCCGTAGTGCTGATTGGATGAGATACAGATCCCCATAGTGCTGATTGGCTGAGCTACAGAGCCCCGTAGTGCTGATTGGATGAGATACAGATCCCCTCAGTGCTGATTGGCTGAGCCACAGAGCCCTCAATGCTGATTGGCTGCCTCAAAGCCCCCCACAACGCGACTGCTTCCCCTCAACCCCTCCTCGATGCTGATTGGCTCACTCGCAGGGACCAGGGACCCTCCGATTGGTGCCTGGCTTTGAGGCCGGGCTCCTATTGGCCGGAGGGGCTCTCTGCCTTGCTCTGATTGGCTCTTGCTCTCGTCCAATCACAGCTGGAGAGCAAACGCGACGCCTTCTCCCCTGTCCTGCTCCAGTTCTGCACCGACCCCAAGAACCCCATCACGGTCATCAGGGGCCTGGCCGGGTCCCTGCGCCTCAGTGAGTGCCCTGAGACCCCTCCCCTAATTGGGGAGACCCCCCCTACGCCCGCGGGACCCCCCCCCACCCATGGGACCCCCCCCACCCATGGGACCCCTCCCCAAAATGAGCTGAACCCCACACTTGGGGAACCTTCAACCCTCACCATGCTCACTGGGTCCCTACTGGGGTCCCTGCCCCTCAGTGAGTGCCTGAGACCCCTCCCCAAATTGGGGAGACCCCTCCCCACCCATGGGACCCCCCCGACCCCACGGGATCCCCCCCACCCATGGGACCCCTCCCCAAAATGAGGGACCCCTCCCCAAAATGAGCTGAACCCCACACTTGGGGATCCTTCTCCTCCCATCCTGGTCTATCAGATTCCTCGGGGGTCCCTGCCCCTCAGTGAGTCCCTGAGACCCCTCCCCTAATTGGGGAGACCCTTCCCCACCCATGGGACCCCCCCCCACCCATGGGACCCCCCCCACCCATGGGACCCCCCCCAAAATGAGCTGAACCCCACACTTGGGGATCCTTCAACCCTCACCATGCTCACTGGGTCCCTACTGGGGTCCCTGCCCCTCAGTGAGTCCCCAAGACCCCTCCCCAAATTGGGGAGACCCCTCCCCACCCATGGGACCCCCCCCACGCCCACGGGACCCCCCCACCCATGGGACCCCTCCCCAAAATGAGCTGAACCCCACACTTGGGGAACCTTCAACCCTCACCATGCTCGCTGGGTCCCTACTGGGGTCCCTGCCCCTCAGTGAGTTCCCGAGACCCCTCCCCTAATTGGGGAGACCCCTCCCCACCCACGGGACCCCCCACACCGACGGGACCCCCCCCCAAAATGAGCTGAACCCCACACTTGGGGATCCTTCTCCTCCGATCCTGGTCATCAGATTCCTGGGGGGTCCCTGCCCCTCTGTGAGTCCCCGAGACCCCTCCCCAAATTGGGGAGACCCCCCCCACACCCATGGGACCCCCCCCACCCACGGGACCCCCCCCACCCACGGGACCCCCCCACCCATGGGACCCCTCCCCAAAATGAGCTGAACCCCACACTTGGGGAACCTTCAACCCTCACCATGCTCACTGGGTCCCTACTGGGGTCCCTGCCCCTCAGTGAGTCCCCAAGACCCCTCCCCTAATTGGGGAGACCCCTCCCCACCCACGGGACCCCCCCCACACCCACGGGACCCCCCCCACCCATGGGACCCCTCCCCAAAATGAGCTGAACCCCACACTTGGGGATCCTTCTCCTCCCATCCTGGTCATCAGATTCCTGGGGGGGTCCCTGCCCCTCAGTGAGTCCCCAAGACCCCTCCCCAAATTGGGGAGACCCCCCCCACGCCCATGGGACCCCCCCCACCCATGGGACCCCCCCCACCCATGGGACCCCTCCCCAAAATGAGGGATCCCCCCAGAATGAGCTGAACCCCACACTTGGGGAACCTTCAACCCTCACCATGCTCACTGGGTCCCTACTGGGGTCCCTGCCCCTCAGTGAGTGCCTGAGACCCCTCCCCAAATTGGGGAGACCCCTCCCCACCCACGGGACCCCCCCACACCCACGGGACCCCCCCACCCCGTTTCGTGCCCCCCCATTTTCCTGTGCCCCCCCCACCCATCTGGGTCCCTTCAGCACCAAAACCCCCACCCCTTTTCTCCTTGGATCCTCTCTGGGACCCCCAGGACCCCCCTATTCCCCCCTGGGACCCCTCCCACTCCCTCAGAGCCCCCCCCAGTGACCCCCCCCACCCCATTTTGTGCCCCCCCCCATTTTCTTGTGCCCCCCCTCCCCATCTGAGTCCCTTCAGCACCAAAACCCCCATCCCCACCTCCACCCCTGTCCCCCTGGGACCTCTCTGGGACCCCCAGGACCCCTCTATTCCCCCCTGGGACCCCTCCCACTCCCTCATGCCCCCCCCCAGTGACCCCCCCACCCCATTTTGTGCCCCCCCAATATCTTCCTCTGTGTCCCCCCCTCTCTGGGTCTGTTCAGCACCAAGGTGTTGGTAGAACCCCCACCCCTGTCCCCCTGGATCCTCTCTGGGACCCCCAGAACCCCCTATTCCCCCCAGGACCCTCCTATTCCCCCCTGGGACCCCTCCCACTCCCTCAGGGCCCCCCCCAGTGACCCCCCCACCCCATTTTGTGCCCCCCCCCCCAGACCTGGGTCTGTTCAGCACCAAGACCCTGGTGGAGGCCAGCGGGGAGCACGCAGTGGAGGTGAGGACCCAGGTCCAGCAGCCCTCGGACCAGAACTGGGACCTCTCGGGCACCCGGCAGGTCTGGCCCTGCGCCAGCAGCCGCTCACACACCACCATAGCCAAGTATGCCCAGTACCAGGCCTCCTCCTTCCAGGAGTCCCTCCAGGTGGGCTGGGGACAGCCTGGGGACATCGTGGGGACGTTGTGGGGGACGTGGGGACATCAGGGGGGACAGGGGAGATGGCAGGGAGTGAGGAGATGGGAGGACATAAGGAGACAAGGGGGACGTGGGGACATGGGTTGCTCCTTCCAGGCCTCCTCCTTCCAGGAGTCCCTCCAGGTGGGCTGGGGACATTGTGGGGACGTCGTGGGGGGACGTGGGGACGTCGTGGGGGACGTGGGGACATCAGGGGGGACAGGGGAGATGGCAGGGAGTGAGGAGATGGGAGGACATGAGGAGACAAGGGGGACATGGGAACATGGGATGCTCCTTCTGAGTGTCCCTGCTGGCCTCCTCCTTCCAGGAGTCCCTCCAGGTGGGCTGGGGACAGCCTGGGGACATGGTGGGGACATTGTGGGGGGACGTGGGGACATTGTGGGGGACGTGGGGACATTGTGGGGGACGTGGGGACATCGGTGGGGACAGGGGAGATGGCAGGGAGTGAAGAGATGGGAGGACGCGAGGAGACAAAGGGGGATGTGGGGACATGGGATGCTCCTTCCAGGCCTTCTCCTTCCAGGAGTCCCTCCAGGTAGGCTGGGGACAGCCTGGGGACAGCAACAGGGACTTGGGGACGTCGTGGGGGACGTGGGGACATAGGGGGGGACGTTGGGATATAGGTGGGGATGGGGGTGATGGCGGGGAGTGAGGAGATGGGAGGACACGAGGAGACGAGGGGGATGTGGGGGGACAAAGGGGGACATGGGATGCTCCTTCCAGGCCTTCTCCTTCCAGGAGTCCCTCCAGGTGGGCTGGGGACAGCCTGGGGACATGGTGGGGGACAGCAAGGGGAACGTGGGGACATTGTGGGGGAACGTGGGGACATCGGGGGGGACGGGGGAGATGGCAGGGAGTGAGGAGATGGGAGGACGCGAGGAGACGAGGGGGATGTGGGGACATGGGATGCTCCTTCTGAGGGTCCCTGCTGTCCTGCGTCCAGGAGTCCCTCCAGGTGGGCTGGGGACAGCCTGGGGACATGGTGGGGGGACGTGGGGACGTTGTGGGGGAACGTGGGGACATTGGTGGGGACAGGGGAGATGGCAGGGAGTGAGGAGATGGGAGGACGCGAGGAGACGAGGGGGATGTGGGGACATGGGATGCTCCTTCCAGGCCTTCTCCTTCCAGGAGTCCCTCCAGGTGGGCTGGGGACAGCCTGGGGACGTCGTGGGGGGACGTGGGGACATTGTAGGGGGACGTGGGGACATCAGGGGGGACAGGGGAGATGGCAGGGAGTGAGGAGATGGGAGGACATGAGGAGACAAGGGGGATGTGGGGACATGGGATGCTCCTTCTGAGGGTCCCTGCTGGCCTTCTGCATCCAGGAGTCCCTCCAGGTGGGCTGGGGACAGCAGGGGACATGGTGGGGGGACGTGGGGACGTTGTGGGGGACGTGGGGACATCGAGAGGGACAGGGGAGATGGCAGGGAGTGAGGAGATGGGAGGACGCAAGGAGACGAGGGGGACGTGAGGGGACAAAGGGGGACATGGGATGCTCCTTCCAGGAGTCCCTCCAGGTGGGCTGGGGACAGCCTGGGGACGTCGTGGGGGGACGTGGGGACGTTGTGGGGGACGTGGGGACATCGGGGGGGACAGGGGAGATGGCAGGGAGTGAGGAGATGGGAGGACGCGAGGAGACAAAGGGGGATGTGGGGACATGGGATGCTCCTTCCAGGCCTTCTCCTTCCAAGAGTCCCTCCAGGTGGGCTGGGGACATTGTGGGGACAGCAACAGGGACTTGGGGACGTTGTGGGGGACGTGGGGACATCGGGGGGGACAGGGGATTGAGGAGATGGGAGGACGCGAGGAGATAAATGGAGACGTGAGGGGACAAAGGGGGACATGGGGACATGGGAGACTCCTTCTGGGGGTCCCTGCTGGCCTCCTCCTTCCAGGAGTCCCTCCAGGTGGGCTGGGGACAGCAGGGGACATCGTGGGGGGACGTGGGGACGTTGTAGGGGGACATGGGGACATCGGGGGGGACAGGGGAGATGGCAGGGAGTGAGGAGATGGGAGGACACGAGGAGCAAGGGGGACATGGGGACATGGGATGCTCCTTCTGAGGGTCCCTGCTGGCCTCCTCCTTCCAGGAGTCCCTCCAGGTGGGCTGGGGACATCATGGGGACATGGTGGGGGGACGTGGGGACGTCGTGGGGGACGTGGGGACATTGAGGGGGACAAGGGAGATGGCAGGGAGTGAGGAGATGGGAGGACGCGAGGAGACGAGGGGGACATGGGGACATGGGATGCTCCTTCCAGGCCTTCTCCTTCCAGGAGTCCCTCCAGGTGGGCTGGGGACAGCCTGGGGACAGCAAGGGGACTTGGGGACGTTGTGGGGGACGTGGGGACATCGGGGGGGACAGGGGAGATGGCAGGGAGTGAGGAGATGGGAGGACGCGAGGAGACGAGGGGGACGTGAGGGGACAAAGGGGGACATGGGATGCTCCTTCCAGGCCTTCTCCTTCCAGGAGTCCCTCCAGGTGGGCTGGGGACATTGTGGGGACAGCAACAGGGACTTGGGGACGTTGTGGGGGACGTGGGGACATCGGGGGGGACAGGGGAGATGGCAGGGAGTGAGGAGATGAGAGGATGGGGGGGGACATGGGGACATGGGATGCTCCTTCTGAGGGTCCCTGCTGGCCTTCTGCGTCCAGGAGTCCCTCCAGGTGGGCTGGGGACAGCCTGGGGACATCGTGGGGACATCGTGGGGGGATGTGGGGACGTTGTGGGGGGACATGGGGACATTGTGGGGGACGTGGGGACATCGAGAGGGACAGGGGAGATGGCAGGGAGTGAGGAGATGGGAGGATAGGGGGGGACATGGGGACATGGGACACTCCTGAGGGTCCCTCCTGCTGGGTGGGGACATGGTGACATCCAGGGGGATTTGGGGACATCCAGGGGGATTTGGGGACATCAGGGAGGACATGGGGACATCAGGGAGGACATGGTGGCATCCAGAGGGACTTGGGGACATCCAGGGGGATTTGGGGACATCAGGGAGGACATGGGGACATCAGGGAGGACATGGTGGCATCCAGAGGGACTTGGGGACATCCAGGGGGATTTGGGGACATCAGGGAGGACATGGGGACATCCAGAGGGACATCCAGGGGGACATGGGGACATCAGGGAGGACGTGGGGACATCAGGGAGGACATGGGGACATCAGGGAGGACGTGGGGACATCAGGGAGGACATGGGGACATCAGGGAGGACATGGTGGCATCCAGGGGGATTTGGGGACATCCAGGGGATATGGTGACATCGGGGGGGGGGGGGACAGGGAAGATGTCAGGGCTTGGGGACATGGGGGGTGGCACAGGGGACAGAAGGAGACAGAGGAGGACACAGGGACAGAGCTGTCCCTGGGGGTGTCCCCAGGCGGGAGGTGACACTTGGGTGCTGTGTCCCCTGCAGGAGGACAAGGACAGCGAGGACGAGGAGGGGGAGGAGCCCGACAGCACCACAGAGACCCCCCCCAGGTAGGGCCACCCCTGTCCCTGGTGTCCCCAGGGTGTCCCCAGGGTGTCCCCAGGGTGTCCCTGTGTCCCCAGGGTGTCCCCAGGGGCTCTCCTGGTGTCCCTAGGGTGTCCCCAGGGTGTCCCTGTGTCACCAGGGTGTCCCCAGGGGCTCTCCTGGTGTCCCCAGGGTGTCCCCAGGGTGTCCCTTTGTCACCAGAGTGTGCCCAGGGGCTCTCCTGGTGTCCCCAGGTGTCCCCAGGGTGTCCCCAGGGTGTCCCTGTGTCACCAGGGTGTCCCCAGGGGCTCTCCGGGTGTCCCCAGGGTGTCCCCGGGGTGTCCCTCTGTCCCCAGGGTGTCCCCAGGGTGTCCCCAGGAGCTCTCCTGGTGTCCCCAGGGTGTCCCCAGGGTGTCCCTGTGTCCCCACGGTGTCCCTAGGGTGTCCCCAGGTGTCCCCAGGGTGTCCCCAGGGTGTCCCTAGGGTGTCCCTGTGTCCCCAGGGGCTGTCCTGGTGTCCCCACAGTGTCCCTAGGGTGTCCCCAGGGTGTCCCCAGGGTGTCCTTGTGTCACCAGGGGGTTGGACCCAGGCTGGGGACGTGCAGTGTCCCCCATGTCCCCCTTGTGTCCCCCCCCTCCCAGCACCCCCGACCAGAAATCCCACCAGATCATCAAGTTTGGGACCAACATCGACCTCTCGGATGCCAAAAGGTGGGTGGGGGGCACCCACGGGTGACCTGAGGGGTGCTGGGGGTAGGTGGGGGGCACCCACGGGTGACCTGAGGGGTGCTGGGGGTAGGTGGGGGCACCCACGGGTGACCTGAGGGGTGCTGGGGGCAGGTGGGGGGCACCCACGGGTGACCTGAGGGGTGCTGGAGGTAGGTGAGGGCACCCATGGGTGACCTGAGGGGTGCTGGGGGTAAGTGGGGGGCACCCACGGGTGACCTGAGGGGTGCTGGGGGTAGGTGGGGGCACCCACGGGTGACCTGAGGGGTACTGGGGGCAGGTGGGGGGCACCCACGGGTGACCTGAGGGGTGCTGGGGGTAGGTGAGGGCACCCATGGGTGACAGGGGGGGCACGTGGGTGATGACAAGGGTGGGTTGGGTCACCCACGGATGACATGGAGAGTGGCTGGGGGTACCCATGGGTGACACGGGGGGCACGTGGGGTTGGGTGAGGGCACCCGTGGGTGACTTGGGGGGTGCTGGGGGTGGGTTGGGGCACCCGTGGGTGACATGGGGAGTGGCTGGGGGTACCCGTGGGTGATGGGGGGCAGGTGGGGGCACCCACGGGTGACACGGGGGGCACGTTGGGGTGCTGTGGGGTGGGTGGGGGCACCTGTGGATGACCCGGGGAGTGGCTGGGGGTACCCATGGGTGACAGGGGGGGCACGTGAGGGATGATAGGGGTGGGTGGGTGCACCCACGGGTGACACGGGGGGTGCGTGGGATTGGGTGAGGGCACCCACGGGTGACTTGGGGGGTGCTGGGGTTGGGTGGGGGCACCCGTGGGTGACCTGGGGAGTGGCTGGGGGTACCCACAGGTGACAGGTGGGGGTGCTGTGGGTTGGGTGGGGGCACCCACGGGTGGGCACCCCCCAGGTGGAAGCCGCAGCTGCAGGAGCTGTTGAAGCTGCCGGCGTTCATGCGCGTGTCCTCCACGGGGAACATGCTGAGCCACGTGGGTCACACCATCCTGGGCATGAACACTGTCCAGCTCTACATGAAGGTCCCCGGCAGCCGCACGCCCGGTCAGAGGGGACACGGGGACACCGGGGGGACATCGGGGGGGTGACACCACGGGGGGAGCCACGGGGGAGGCAGGGGACAGCGTGGGGTGACGCTAAAGGAAGAGACAGGGGGGTGGGCACCATGGGAAGGGCCCTGGGGGGTCACAGACAGGGGGAGAGGGGATGTGGGGACACCTGGGTGACATCAGGGTGACATCAGGGGGGTGGCACCATGGGGGGAGCCACGGGGGAGGCAGGGGACAGCGTGGGGTGACACGAAAGGAAGAGCCGTGGGGGTGGGCACCATGGGGAGGGTCCTGGGGGTCACACACAGGGGGAGAGGGGACACAGGGACATGTGGGTGACATCAGGGTGACATCAGGGTGACATCAGGGGGGTGGCACCATGGGGACACCACAGAGGATGCCGTGGGGTGACACTAAAGGAAGAGACGTGGGGGTGGGCACCATGGGGAGGGTCCTGGGGGCCACACACAGGGGGAGAGGGGATGTGGGGACACCTGGGTGACATCAGGGTGACATCAGGGTGACATCAGGGGGGTGGCACCATGGGGACACCACAGGGGCAGCCAGGGGACACTGTGGGAGGTGGCAGTATGGGGGGGATGGAGGGGTTGGGTGGGTGACGCAGGGGGTGACAGGAGGAGACAGGGGGTGACAGGGGGGGTGACGGGGTGACAAGGGGTGACAGGAGGTGACAGGAGGTGACAGGGGGTGACGGGGTGACAGGGGGTGACATGGGGGGTGACAGGGGGTGACAGGGGGTGACAGGAGGTGACAGGGGGTGACAGGGGTCCCGGTGTCCCCAGGCCACCAGGAGAACAACAACTTCTGCTCCGTCAACATCAACATCGGGCCCGGGGACTGCGAGTGGTTTGCGGTGCACGAGCACTACTGGGAAACCATCAACCAGTTCTGTGACCGGTGAGGGGCGGGGCCTGACAGGGTGGGGGCTGAGGGGGCGGGGCTTGACAGGGTGGGGCATGGGGAGGGTGGGGAATGAGAGGGGTGGGGCAGAAAGGGGCGGGGTCTGAGGGTGTGGGGCATGAGAAGGTGGGGTCTGTGTGGGGTGTGGCTTGAGAGGGGCGTGGTCTGAGGGGGCGGGGCTTGATAGGGTGGGGGCTGTGTGGGGCGGGGCCTCAGAGGGGCGGGGCATGGAGAGGGTGGGGAATGGGAGGGGTGGGGCAGAAAGGGGCGGGGCCTGAGGGTGTGGGGCATGAGAAGGTGGGGTCTGTGAGGGGCGTGGCTGGAGAGGGGCGTGGTCTGAGGGGGCGGGGCTTTACAGGGTGGGGTCTGTGTGGGGCGGGGCTTGACAGGGTGGGGTCTGCGTGGGGCAGGGCCTGAGATGGGTGGGGCATGGAGAGGGTGGGGAGTGGGAGGGGTGGGGGCAGAAAGGGGCGGGGCATGAGAAGGTGGGGTCTGTGAGGGGCGTGGCTTGAGAGGGGTGTGGTCTGAGGGGGCGGGGCTTGACAGGGTGGGGCATAGGGAGGGGTCTGAGAGGGGCGTGACATGGGGGCAGAAAGGGGCAGGGCAAGAGAGGTGTGGGGCGTGGGAGGGGTGGGGCATGAGGGGGCGTGGCATGAGAGGGTGGGGTCTGTGTGGGGCGGGGCATGAGGGGGTGGGGCATGGGGAGGGGCCTGAGAGGGTGGGTCTGTGTGGGGTGTGGCCTCAGAGGGGAGGGGCCTGAAGGGGTGTGGCATGGGGCGGGGTCTGAGGGGGTGTGGCATGGGAGGGGGTGGGGATTCATGAGAATGGGTGTGGTCTGGGAAAGGGGAGGGGCCTGGGAAAGGGGTGGGGTCTGGGGAAATGGGTGTGGTCTGGAAAAGGGGCGGGGTTTGGGAATCGGGGCGGTGGCTGGGAAAGGGGCGGGGTTAAGAGGAAAGGGGAGGGGTTTCTGTAAGAGGCGTGGCCTGGGTGAAGGGGGCGGGGTCTTGGAAGATGCAAGAGGGTGTGGCCAGGATGCTGTGACGTCACGTGGGCGTGGCCAGGATAGGTGGGCGTGACCTTGGCTGGAGTGTGGGCTGGGGGGGGGGGGGAGAGCTCAGGAGGGGGCCGGGGAGGTTTTGGGGGGGAAGGGGCGGAGTTTGGCGGGGAGGGGCGGGGTTTTAGGGGCGGGGCTTGCTCTGACCACGCCCCCTCGGTGCCAGGCACGGCGTGGACTACCTGACGGGCTCGTGGTGGCCCATCCTGGAGGATCTGTACAGGTCCAACATCCCCGTGTACCGCTTCGTCCAGCGCCCCGGGGACCTCGTCTGGATCAACGCCGGCACCGTCCACTGGGTGCAGGCAACGGGGTGGTGCAACAACATCGCCTGGAACGTGGGGCCCCTGACAGGTCTGGGGACATGGGGACATCGGGGACACCGGGGGGGACGTGGGGACACTGGGGACATTGCCTGGAACGTGGGGCCCCTGACAGGTCTGGGGACACTGAGGGGACATTGGGGACACCGGGGACACTGGGGGGGACGTGGGGACATCGCCTGGAATGTGGGGACACTGACAGGGACAGTGGGGACACTAGGGGGACATGGGGACATTGGGGACATTGGGGACATTGCCTGGAACGTGGGGCCCCTGACAGGTCTGGGGACATCGGGGACATCAGGGACACTGGGGGGGACGTGGGGACATCGCCTGGGATGTGGGGGCACTGACAGGTCTGGGGACACTGGGGACATCGGGGACATGGGGACACTGAGGGGACACTGGGGACATTGGGGGGGACGTGGGGACATTGCCTGGAACAGGCATTGCCTGGACAGGTCTGGGGACACTTAGGGGGACATGGGGACACTGGGGACATCGCCTGGAACGTGGGGACACTGACAGGGACAGTGGGGACACTAGGGGGACATGGGGACATTGGGACAATGGGGACATTGGGGACTTTGGGGACATCGCCTGGAACGTGGGGCCTCTGACAGGTCTGGGGACAGTGGGGACATCAGGGGGGACATGGGGACACTGGGGGGGACATTGCATGGAATGTGAGGGCACTGACAGGTCTGGGGACATCGGGGATATCAGGGACACTCGGGGGGACGTGGGGACATCGCCTGGGATGTGGGAACCCTGAGAGGTCTGGGTACATTGGGGACATCAGGGGCATGGGGACACTGGGGGGACATTGGGGGACATGGGTACATCACCTGGAACATGGGGGCACTGACAGGTCTGGGGACACTGAGGACACTGGGGGGACATGGGGACATCGCCTGGGATGTGGGAGCCCTGACAGGGACAGTGGGGATGCTGGGGGGACACTGGGGACATTGGGGGGGACATGGGGACATTGCCTGGAGTGTGGGAGGCCTGAGAGGTCTGGGGACACTGGGGGGACATGGGGACACTGGGGACATCGCCTGGAACGTGGGAGCACTGACAGGGACAGTGGGGACATTGGGGACGTCAGGGACACCGGGGGGACATGGGGACACTGGGGACATTGCCTGGAACGTGGGGGCACTGACAGGTCTGGGGACATTGGGGGGACACTGGGGGGACGTGGGGACACTGGGGACATTGCCTGGAATATGGAGGCACTGACAGGTCTGGGGACATGGGGACATCAGGGACACCGGGGGGGACGTGGGGACATTGTCTGGAATGTGGGAGGCCTGAGAGGTCTGGGGACACTGGGGACATTGAGGGGACACTGAGGGGACACTGGGGGGACATGGGGACACTGGGGACATTGCATGGAATGTGAGGGCACTGACAGGTCTGGGGACATCGGGGACACTGGGGGGGATGTGGGGACATCACCTGGAATGTGGGGGCACTGACAGGTCTGGGGACACTGGGGACATTGGGGACACTGGGGGGGACGTGGGGACACTGGGGACATTGCCTGGAACGTAGGGGCACTGACAGGTCTGGGGACATTGGGGACATCAGGGACACCGGGGGGGATGTGGGGACACTGGGGACATTGCCTGGGATGTGGGGCCCCTGACAGGTCTGGGGACAGTGGGGACATCAGGGACACTGGGGGGGATGTGGGGACATCACCTGGAATGTGGGGCCCCTGACAGGTCTGGGGACATGGGGACATCGGGGACATCAGGGACACCGGGGGGGACGTGGGGACATCGCCTGGGATGTGGGGGCACTGACAGGGACAGTGGGGACACTAGGGGGACATGGGGACAATGGGGACATTGGGGACATTGCCTGGAACGTGGGGCCCCTGACAGGTCTGGGGACATGGGGACATCAGGGACACTGGGGGGGACGTGGGGACATCGCCTGGGATGTGGGAGGCCTGAAAGGTCTGGGGACATTGGGGGGACACTGGGGACACCAGGGGGGACATGGGGACATCACCTGGAATGTGGGAGCCCTGACAGGGACAGTGGGGATGCTGGGGGGACACTGGGGACATTGGGGGGGGACATGGGGACATTGCCTGGAGTGTGGGAGGCCTGAGAGGTCTGGGGACACTGGGGGGACATGGGGACACTGGGGACATTGCCTGGAACGTGGGAGCACTGACAGGGACAGTGGGGACATTGGGGACGTCAGGGACACCGGGGGGACATGGGGACACTGGGGACATTGCCTGGAACGTGGGGGCACTGACAGGTCTGGGGACACTGGGGGGGACACTGGGGGGTACGTGGGGATATCTCCTGGAACGTGGGAGCCCTGACAGGGACAGTGGGGACATTGGGGGGACATTGGGGACATTGGGGACATCACCTGGAACATGAGGGCCCTGACAATTCTGGTGACACTGAGGGGCGGGGGACATCACCTGGAACGTGGGAACCCTGAGAGGTCTGGGGACACTGGGTGTCCTGGGGCCATCTGGGGGTGTCCCCAGTGATGTCCCCACTGATGTCCCCAATGTCCCCTCCAGCCTACCAGTACCAGCTGGCCCTGGAGCGCTACGAGTGGAACGAGGTGAAGAACGTGAAATCCATCGTGCCCATGATCCACGTGTCCTGGAACGTGGCCAGGACTGTCAAGGTCACCGACCCCGACCTCTACAGGATGATCAAGTGAGGGAGGGGACACCAGGGGACACCCAGGGGACACCCGGGGGACACCCGGGGGACACCCAGGGGATGGGAGGAGGGGGGAGGTGGCTGGGATGGGAACGTGGCAGAGACAGCAGGGACAGGGGGGGGACATGGGGGGGACACCAAGGGGTTGGGGACACCACAGGGACACAGTGGGGACACCAAGGGGGGGACACCCAGGGGACACCCGGGGGACACCCAGGGGACACTCTAGGGACAGCCAGGGGATGGGAGGAGGAGGGGAGGTGACTGGGATGGGAACGTGGCAGAGACAGCAGGGACATGGGGGGGACACCAAGGGGATGGGGACACAGTGGGGACACCACAGGGACACCCAGGGGACACAGTGGGGACACCCAGGGGACACCCGAGGGACACTCAGGGGATGGGAGGAGGAGGGGAGATGGCGGGATGGGAACCAGAGACAGCAGGGACATGGGGGGGACATGGGGGGGACACCAGGGGGATGGGGACACCACAGGGACACGAGGGGACACCCAGGGGATGGGAGGAGGGGGGAAGGTGGCTGGGATGGGAACGTGGCAGAGACAGCAGGGACAGGGGGGGGACAACAGGGACACAGTGGGGACACCAAGGGGATGGGGACACCAAGGGGACACAGTGGGGACACCCAGGGGACACCCAAGGGACACCCAGGGGATGGGAGGAAGGGGGGAGGTGGCTGGGATGGGAACGTGGCAGAGACAGCAGGGACGGGGGGGGACAGCAGGGGGATGGGGACACCACAGGGACACAGTGAGGACACCACAGGGACATGGTGGTGACACTATAGGGGGACACTGGGAACATGATGGGGACGCCAGGGGGATGGGGACACGAGGTTCTGGTGGTGCCACCGAGGTCCCAGTGATGCCACCAAGCTTCTGGTGAGGCCACCAAGGTCCTGGTGATGCCACCAAGGTCCCAGTAATGCCACCAAGGTCCTGGTGATGCCAGCCCGGGGTGGTGGCACTGCCAGGCGTGTCGGGGTGTCTGAGGGTGTCCCCGTGTCCCCTCCCGTGCCAGGTACTGCCTGATGCAGTCCATCAAGCACTGCCAGGTGCAGCGCGAGAGCCTCCTGCGCGCCGGCAAGAAGATCGTGTACCAGGGCAGGGTGAAGGATGAGCCAGCCTACTACTGCAACGAGTGTGACGTGAGTGGGGACACGGGGACACGGGGACACGGGCCTGGGCCTGGCCCTGGTCATCCTCATGGCCTTGGCATGGCCTTGGTCCTTGTCATTGTCATTGTCATGGCCTTGTCATTGTCATGGCCTTGTCCTTGTCATGGGCGTGGCATTGGGCTTGGGCATGGCCATGGTCTTTGTCACTGTCATGGGCTTGGCCTTCGTCATTGTCACAGTCTTGGCATGGCCTTTGTCATGGGCGTGGTCTTTGTCATTGTCATGGGCTTGGCCTTGGGTATGGGCCTTGCCATTGTCATTGTCATGTCCTTGTCATGGTCATGGCCTTGTCATGGTCATGTCCTTGTCATGGTCATGTCCTTGTCATGGTCATGGTCATTGTCATGTCATGGTCTTTGTCATGTCATGGTCTTTGTCATCGCCATGGCCTTGGCGTGGTCCTTGTCACAGTCACGGGCCTGGGCTTGATCTTGGCCATGGCCTTGGCAGCTGGGGAGTGGGTGACACAGACACCACGGTGGCTCTGGCTCTGTCCCCACATCCCCGTGTGTCCCCCGTGTCCCTGTGCCCCCCATGTCCCTGTGTCCCCACTGTCCCCTGTGTCCCCCAGTGTCTCTGTCCACGTGCCCCTTGCCGGTGCATCCCTGGGTGTCCGTATCCCCGGTGTCCCCATGAATCCCCCGTGTCCCCACGTGTGCCCAGGTGGCCGTGGCTGTGTCTCCATGTCCCCGTGTGTCCCCCATGTCCCCCGGTGTCTGTCCACTTGCCCCTTGCTGGTGCATCCCTGGGGTGTCCGTGTCCCCGTGTGTCCCTCGTGTCCCCACGCGTGCCCAGGTGTCCGTGGCCGTGTCCCCATGTCCCCGTGTGTCCCCCGTGTCCCTGTGCCCCCCATGTCCCATGTCCCTGTGTCCCCCATGTCCCATGTCCCTGTGTCCCCACTGTCCCCTGTGTCCCCTGGTGTCTCTGTCCACATGCCCCATGCCGGTGCATCTCCTGGGTGTCCGTGTCCCCAGTGTCCCCCGTGTGTCCCTCGTGTCCCTGCGCGTGCCCAGGTGTCCGTGGCCGTGCCCCCCCTGTCCCTGTGTCCCCCATGTCCCATGTCCCTGTGTCCCCACTGTCCCGTGTCCCCCAGTGTCTCTGTCCACTTGCCCCTTGCCGGTGCATCTCCTGGGTGTCCGTGTCCCCGTGTGTCCCTCGTGTCCCGACGTGTGCCCAGGTGTCCGTGGCCGTGTCCCCAGTGTCCCCGTGTGTCCCCCATGTCCCTGTGACCCTTTGTCCCCGATATCTGTGTCCCCTGTGTCCCCTGGTGTCTCTCTCCACATGCCCTGTGCGGATGCGTCCCCCTGGTGTCCGTGTCCCCAGTGTCCCCGTGTGTCCCTCGTGTCCCTGCGCGTGCCCAGGTGTCCGTGGCCGTGTCCCCACGTCCCCGTGTGTCCCCCATGTCCCATGTCCCTGTGTCCCCTGTGTCCCTGTGTCCTCACTGTCCCCTGTGTCCCCTGGTGTCTCTGTCCACTTGCCCCTTGCCAGTGCATCCCTGGGTGTCCGTGTCCCCAGTGTCCCCGTGTGTCCCTCGTGTCCCCACGCGTGCCCAGGTGTCTGTGGCCGTGTCCCCATGTCCCCGTGTGTCCCCTGTGTCCCTGTGTCCCCCATGTCCCATGTCCCTGTGTCTCCAGTGTCCCTGTGTCCCCCGGTGTCTCTCTCCACATGCCCCGTGTGGACGCGTCCCCGGGGTGTCCGTGTCCCCAGTGTCCCCGTGTGTCCCTCGTGTCTCCACGCGTGCCCAGGTGTCCGTGGGCGTGTCCCCATGTCCCCGTGTGTCCCCCGTGTCCCTGTGCCCCCCATGTCCCATGTCCCTGTGCCCCCCATGTCCCATGTCCCTGTGTCCCCACTGTCCCCTGTGTCCCCTGGTGTCTCTGTCCACATGCCCCATGCCGGTGCATCTCCTGGGTGTCCGTGTCCCCAGTGTCCCCATGTGTCCCCTGTGTGTCCCTCGTGTCCCCACGCATGCCCAGGTGTCCGTGGCCGTGTCCCCACGTCCCCGTGTGTCCCCCGTGTCCCTGTGTCCCCCATGTCCCTGTGCCCCCCATGTCCCTGTGTCCCCGGTGTCTCTGTCCACTTGCCCCTTGCCGGTGCATCCCTGGGGTGTCCGTGTCCCCATGTGTCCCCGTGTGTCCCTCGTCCCCACGCGTGCCCAGGTGTCCGTGGGCGTGTCCCCACGTCCCCGTGTGTCCCCAGGTGGAGGTGTTCAACATCCTGCTGGTGACAGGGGACTCGGGGCCCCGCAACACCTACCTGGTGCACTGCGAGGGCTGCGCTCGGCGCCGCAGCGCGGGGCTCAGCGGGGTGATCGTCCTGGAGCAGTACAGGACAGAGGAGCTGATGCACATCTACGATGGCTTCACACTGGTACGGGGACACCGGGGACACCGGGGGACACCGGGGGGATAGGGGGACAGGGGGACAGGGGGACACCGGGGGGCAGGGGGACACCGGGGGGATAGGGGGACAATGGGGGGACAGGGGGACACCGGGGGGATAGGGGGACACCAGAGGGATAGGGGACACCGGGGGACAGGGGGACACCGGGGGGATAGGGGGACACAGGGACGCTGGGGACACCGGGGGACAGGGGGACACCAGGGGGATAGGGGGACAATGGGGGGATAGGGGGGGACACCAGGGGACATGGGGACACCAGGGGGATAGGGGGACACCGGGGGGTAGGGAGATAATGGGGGGATGGGGGGAGACTCTGGGGGGATAGGGGGACACAGGGGGGATAGGGGGGCACTGGGGGACAGTGGGGGACAATGGGGGGATAGGGGGACACCGGGGGGACAGAGGGACACCGGGGGGCAGGGGGACACCGAGGGGATTGGGGGGCACCGGGGGACAGGGGGGGACAGTGGGGGGACATGGGTGGACAGTGGGACACCAGGGGGACAGGGGGGCACAGGGGGACACTGGGGACACTGGGGGACAAGGGGGGACACCAGGGGGACACCGGGGGGACAGGGGGACACCGGGGGGACAGGGGGACACCAAGGGACAGGGGGACACCAAGGGACAGGGGGACACCGGGGGGCAGGGGGACACCAGGGGGATAGGGGGACAGCGGGGGACAATGGGGGGACAGGGGGACAGCACGGGGACAGGGAGGGACAGGAGGGGGACAGGGGAACACTGGGGGGACAATGGGGGGACATGGGGGGATAGGGGGACAACGGGGGATGGGGGGGACACTGGGGGGCAGGGGGACACTGGGGGGATAGGGAGGCACAGGGGGACAATGGGGGGACACCAGGGGACAGGGGGACACTGGGGACACCGGGGGACAATGGGGGGACACCAGGGGACAGGGGGACAACAGGAGGACACTGGGGGGACAGGGGGACACCAGGGGATAATGGGGGGACAGGGGGACATTGGGGATCAGGACAATGGGGGGGACACAGGGGGGACACCAGAGGGACACCAGGGATGGGGACACTGGGGGGACACACACACACCCCAATGAGGGGACACCCTGGGGACCCCCCCCCAGTGTCCCCACGATGTCCCCAAGGTGTGTGTGGGGGGAGTTGACACCGGGTCCCCTCTGACCCCTCCCCTCCCTGCAGGTGACGTCACCGGGCTCCAGATGATCCCCCCCCACCCCCAGGGGACACAGAGAGAGAGGGGGAGAGGGGACACCCGAGTACCCCCTGCCCCTCCCCCACCAACACTTTTATTTATTCATGGAGAATTTTAAAATCCCCCTCTCTCAGCTTCGGGGGAAAAATGATTGGGGGGCTCGGGAGGCCCAGCTTTGGGGCAAATGTTGCCGTTTTCTACACAAATCCCGTTTATAAAATTTTAAACCCCCAAAAAAAAAAAAAAAAATTCCTTCCCCCCCTCCCCGCCTGGGGTGGGGGAGGGGCTTTCAAACCCCCCCCCCCCAAATCTGGGGGTCCCCGGGGATAATGTGTGGGGGTGCACAAAATTAAGGGGGGGGGGCTTCAAATTGGGGTGGGGGTCCCTTTACTGCCCCCCACTTTGGGGAGGTCTCAGAGCCCCTCCCCCCATTTCAGGGGGTCGTGGCTGCCCCTCCCCCCCATAACTCAGGGGGGCCCTCAGGGGGCTCCCTGCCCCCCTGGCATTAAGGGGGTGCTGGGGGGAGTCGCCCCCTCCCAGATTCAACCAAATCGCCCCCATCAAACCCCCACCTATGGGGCTGGGTTTGGGGGTCCCAGAGGTCCCAAGGGGGGTTGGGGGGGGCATTTTTAGGGTGTTCCCCCCCGCCCCTTCCCCCCCCCTCGCAGGGTGGGGGTTTTGGGGCTCAGGTCTCAAAGGGGGGGGGAGAGTTGGGGGATCCCCCCCCCCCCAAACCATGGTGCAAAGTTGGGGTGTTGGGGATGGGGGGGGGTCAGCAGGAGCCCCCCCCCACCCCCCTGCCCCTCCCCCCCCCTCGTCCTTTTTTTTTCTTGATTTTTTTTGTAAATGAATTTTGGTTTTTTTGCCTCTTTTTTAATTTATGCTCGGGGGGCAAGGGGGAGGGCGCTTTATTTATTGCAGGGGGTCCCCAACTCGGGGGTGGGGTGACCTCCAGGTGTCACTGTGACCCCTAACTTGTTTATTTTTGGAGGTCCCTGTGCCCCCCTTTCCCCAGCCATGGTGCTGCAGCCACCACCTGCCCCCATCCCTCCTCCCCCCGCTGTTTTTTGGGGGTGGGGGTGAGGTGCCCTCCCCTGATTTCCCCCCCCCCCCTTGGCCACAGAAAATATTTTGTACCTGAGATTAAATTAAATGCAAGAAAAACCTCAGAGTGGTTGGGGGGGGGCACAAGGGGGGGGGATTATTGGGGGGGGGGGCACAGACGTGGCTGTCACACAGGGGGGGGTTTGGTGGCTTTAATTGGGGGGGGGTACAGCCAAAGGTGCCCCTGTGGTGTCACCATGTTTGGGGGGGGTCCATCTGGGGGGGGACTTTGGGGAGGGGGGGGGTCACACAGACACCACCCCCCCCCCAGCGATTTGGGGGGGGCACACACGTGAGGGGGGGTTTGGTGGCTTTAATTGGGGGGGGGGACACACACAGCCAAAGGTCCCCCAAAGGTGTCACCATGTTTGGGGCATCCTTCGGGGGCACATGGGATTATGGGGGATTTGGTGGCTTTAATTGGGGGGGTACAGCCAAAGGTGCCCCTGTGGTGTCACCATGTTTGGGAAGGGTCCATCTGGGGGGGGACTTTGGGGAGGGGGGGGGTCACACAGACACCACCCCCCCCCCCCAGCGATTTGGGGGGGGGGCACACACGTGGATGTCACACGGGGGGGTTTGGTGGCTTTAATTGGGGGGGGACAGCCAAAGGTGCCCCTGTGGTGTCATCACGTTTGGGGGTCCATCCTTTGGGGGCACAAGGGGGGATAGGGGGGTTGGTGGCTTTAATGACACAGGGGGGGGGTACAGGCAAAGGTCCCCCTGTGGTGTCACCACTTTTGGGGGGGGGAGTCCATCCTTTGGGGGGGGCACAAGGGGGGGGGATTATGGGGGGGGGGCTTGGTGGCTTTAATGACATGGGGGGGGGGGACAGCCAAAGGTCCCCCCGTGGTGTCACCATGTTTGGGGGGGGTCCATCTGGGGGGGGACTTTGGGGAGGGGGGGGTCACACAGACACCACCCCCCAGCGATTTGGAGCACACGTGAGGGTTTGGTGGCTTTAATTGGGGGACACACACAGCCAAGGTCCCCAAAGGTGTCACCATGTTTGGGGTCCATCCCTTGGGGGCACATGGGGGGTGGATTATGGGGGTTTGGTGGCTTTGGTGGGGGGGACACAGCCAAAGGTGCCCCTGTGGTGTCATCACGTTTGGGGGGGGTCCATCTGGGGGGGGGACTTTGGGGAGGGGGGGGGGTCACACAGACACCACCCCCCCAGTGATTTGGGGGGGGGCACACACGTGGATGTCACACGGGGGGGGTTTGGTGGCTTTAATTGGGGGGGGGACAGCCAAAGGTCCCCCTGTGGTGTCACCACGTTTGGGGGGGAGGGGTCCATCCTTTGGGGGGGCTTTGGGGTGGGGGGGGTCCCTTGGGGTGTGGGGGGGGGGTCCATGTGGGGAGCTTTGGGAGGGGGGGGTCCATGTGGGGGGCTTTGGGGTGGGGGGGTCCCTTGAGGGGGATGTGTGGGGGGGGGTCATGTGGGGGGGGCTTTGGGGTGGGGGAGTCCCTTGGGGAGGTTGTGGGGGGCTTTGGGGTGTGGGGGGGGTCCATGTGGGGTCTTTGGGGTGGGGGAGTCCCTTGGGGTGGGGGGGTCCATGTGGGGGGCTTTGGGGTGGGGGGGGTCCATGTAGGGGGGGCTTTGGGGGGGGGGGTGTTACATTCAGCAGGTTCCTCCTCACCGGGTTGGGGGGGGTCCCTTTTGGGGGGGGGGGGTTTCCTGGCAGGTTGGGGTCTCTGGTGGGTGTTGGGGGGTCCCTGGGTGGGGTGGGGGTTGGGGTGTTGTCACGGGGGGGGGGTCCCGGTGCTGTCCCTCTCCACCTCGATGGACACGATGTGGTGTCCCGGCACCATCGCCAGACCCAGCACCCGCGGCTCGCTGCCCGGGAAGGCGTCTGGGGAGGGGGGGGCACAGACTCAGCGACCCCCCCACACCCAAAAGGATCCCCCCCTTTTAGCCCCCCACCCCCCCTCCATTTCCTCCCCGTTTCCCCCCCCTCAACCCACCCAATTCCCCCCCTTTCCTCCCCATCTCCCCCATTCCCCCCCCACCCTTCCCCCTTTTCCCCCCCCCCTTCTCACCCCTGCCCTTCAGGACCCCCCCGGCCCCCCCATGTCCCCCTGACCCCCCCATTTCCCCCTGACCCCCCATTTCCTCCTGCCCCGTGTCCCCCCTCACCCTGCCCTCCAGGACCCCCGACCCATGTCCCCCTGACCCCCATTTCCCCGACCCCCCCTTCCTGCCCCTCCCCCCTCACCGCCCTTCAGGAACCCCCTGACCCCCCATTTTCCCCCTGACCCCCATGTCCCCTGCCCCCATGTCCCCCTCACTCCACCCCTGCCCTTCAGGACCCCAGCCCCCATGTCCCCCTGCCCCCCCCATGTCCCCCTGCCCCCCCCGTGTCCCCCCCCTCACCCCTGCCCTTCAGGACCCCCCCAGCCCCCCATTTCCCCCTGACCCCCCCATGTCCCCCTGCCCCCCCCATGTCCCCCCCTCACCCCTGCCCTTCAGGAACCCCCAACCCCCATTTCCCCCGACCCCCATGTCCCCCTGACCCCATTTCCCCTACCCATGTCCCCCTGCCCCCCATGTCCCCCCCTCACCCCTGGCAGAACCCCCTGACCCCCCATTTCCCCCTGCCCCCCATGTCCCCTGACCCCCCCGTGTCCCCTGCCCCCGTGTCCCCCTGCCCCCCATGTCCCCCCTGCCCCCCATTTCCTCCTGACCCCCATGTCCCCACCCCCCCATTTCCCCTGCCCCATTTCCCCCTGACCCCCATGTCCCCCTCACTCACTCCTGCCCTTCAGTAATCCCCTGCCCTTCAGGACCCCGACCCCCACATGTCCCCTCGCCCCCCTGTCCCCCTGCCCCCATTTCCCCCTGCCCCCCATGTCCCCCTGCCCCCGACCCCCCATGTCCCCCTCACTCACCCCTGGCCTCAGGAACCCCTGGCCCCCATGTCCCCTCCCCCCCATGTCCATGTCCCCATGTCCCCTGCCCCCGTGTCCCCCCTCACTCACCCTGCCCCTTCAGGACCCCCTGCCCCCGTGTCCCCTGCCCCCCATTTCCCCCTGCCCCCCTGCCCCCCGTGTCCCCCTCACCCCTGGCCAGGAACCCCTGACCCCCATTTCCCCCAGCCCCTGTCCCCCACCCCCTGCCCCCATGTCCCCCTGCCCCCTGCCCCCCTGTCCCCCTCACCCCTGGCCTTCAGGACCCCCTGCCCCCCGTGTCCCCCTCACCCCTGCCCTTCAGGAACCCCGGCCGCCCCATGTCCCCTGACCCCCCATGTCCCCCTGACCCCCGTGTCCCCCTGCCCCCCCGTGTCCCCCCCCCCTCACCCCTGGCCTTCAGGAACTCGCGGGCCGCCCCCAGGATCACGTTGCTGTCCCGGTCCGTGCACAGGAACGCTCCCACCAGGGTCCTCCCGTCCGACATCCGGATCCGGAGGCTCCGGTTCAGCAGCGCCTCCAGGAGCCGCCGAGCCCGGACCGGGGGGGCCGGGACCCCCCCAGAGCTGCCCCCGGGGGGAGGGGGAGAGGGGGGAGGGGGGGAGGCCTGAAGGGGGGGGGGGGGAAACAACGACGTGAACCCCCCAAAAAAAGAACAACGGGGAGGGGGGGGGAGACCCCCGAGCCTTAGAGACCCCCCCAAACCTTACAGCCCCCCCAGCACCCCTGTAGCCCCCCTGTACCCCCCCAACCCCTAGAGCCCCCCATAGCCCCCCCTATAGCCCCCCACAACCCAAGAGCCCCCCTAGAGCCCCCCATAGCCCCCCTATAGCCCCCCCAGCCCCCCCCATAGCATCTCTATAGCCCCCCCAGCCCCTAGAGCCCCCCATAGCCCCCCTATAGCCCCCCCATAGCATCCCTATAGCCCCCCCAACCCCTAGAGCCCCCCATAGCCCCCCTATAACCCCCCACAACCCAAGAGCCCCCCTAGAGCCCCCCCAGCCCCTATAGCACCCCTATAGCCCCCCCCATAGCATCCCTATAGCCCCCCCAACCCCTAGAGCTCCCCATAGCCCCCAGCCCTAGAGCCCCATCCCCCTATAGCCCCCATAGCATCTCTATAGCCCCCCCAACCCCTAAAGCCCCCCCATAACACCCCTAGAGCCCCCCCAGCCCCTTTAGCCCCCCTATAGCACCCCCAGCCCCTATACCCCCCTAGAGCCCCCCATAGCCCCCCTATAGCCCCCCATAGCCCAACAGCCCCCCTAGAGCCCCCCCAGCCCCTAGAGCCCCCCCATAGCATCTCTATAGCCCCCCACAGCCCCCCCATAACACCCCTATAGCCCCCTATGGCACCTCACAGACCCCTGTAGCCCCCCCAATAGCACCCCCCAGCCCCTATAGCCCCCCATAACACCCCTATAGCCCCCCAATAGCACCCCCAGCCCCATAGCCCCCCCAGCCCCTATAGCCCCCCCACAGCCCCCCTACAGCACCTCACGGACCCCTGTAGCCCCCCTATAGCCCCTCAATAGCAGCCCCCAGCCCCATAGCCCCCTATAACACCCCTATAGCCCCCCCAATAGCACCCCATAGCACCCCTATAACTCCCCCATAGCCCCCCCAGCCCCTATAGCCCTATAGCACCCCTATAGCGCCCCCCAGCCCCATAGCCCCCCATAACACCCCTATAGCCCCCCAATAGCACCCCCAGCCCCATAACACCCCCCACAGCCCCCCCTATAGCTCCCCCATAGCACCCCATAGCCCCCTATAACACCCCTATAGCCCCCCCTATAGCCCCCCCTAGCACCCCTATAGCTCCCCCATAGCCCCCCAGCCCCATAGCCCCCCATAACACCCCTATAGCCCCCTATAGCGCCCCCCAGCCCCATAGCCCCCCATAACACCCCTATAGCCCCCCAATAGCACCCCCAGCCCCATAACACCCCCCACAGCCCCCCCTATAGCTCCCCCATAGCACCCCATAGCCCCCCGTAACACCCCTACAGCCCCCATAGCCCCCTATAGCACCCCCAGCCCCATAGCCCCAAACACCCCCATAGCCCCCTATAGCCCCCAGCCCCCCGTGTCCCCCCCTATCCCCCCCCTCACCTCCAGGCCCCCCCCGCCGCTCCCGCTCTCCCCCGCCGCCTCCGCCATGGCGCCGCCCTTTCCCGTCAGCCCCTGCGCCGGGAACTACAATTCCCGGCGTGCCCCGCGGCTTCCGGTGCCGCCGTTGCCATAGGAACCGGGAGAGAGACAACACAATACACACCCGGAACTACAATTCCCGGCGTGCCCCGCGGCTTCCGGTGCCGCCGCTCGTTGCCATGGCGACGGGAAGCGCAACCCAGGAGGCCCAACCGAGCGGGGGGGGCCCCGAGCAAGGGGAGAGGAGAGGTCAGGGGGGGCATGGGGGGGGTATGGGGGTGGGGGGGGTATAGGGGGGCTATGGGGGGGGTTATGGGGGTGGGGGGTGCTATAGGGGTGATTATGGGGGTGTGGGGGGTGCTAAGGGGGACTATATGGGGGGCGTGGGGGGGTATAGGGGAGCTATGGGGGGGGTGGGGGGTATAGGGGGGCTATGGGGGGGCTATAGGGGGGGTTGGGAGGGTATAGGGGGGACTATGGGGGTCTATAGGGGGTGTGGGGGGTGCTAAGGGGGGTCTATAGGGGGGCTATGGGGGGCCTATAGGGGGGGTTGGGAGGGTATAGGGCGGTACAGGGGGGACTATGGGGGGTGTTGGGTGGATATAGGGGGGATTATGGGGGGGTGGGGGGTGCTAAGGGGGGGCTATAGGGGGTGTTGGGAGGGTATAGGGGGGACTATGGGGGTCTATAGGGGGTGTGGGGGCTGCTAAGGGGGGGCTATATGGAAGGTTGGGGGGTATAGGGGGGGTACAGGGGGGACTATGGGGGGTGGGGGGGCTAAGGGGGGGTATAGGGGAGCTATGGGGGGGCTCTGGGGGGGCTCTAAGGGGTATGGGGGGGTCCCTAGGCCTTTTGGGGGGGTCTATAGGGGTTCAGGGGTCTCAGTCTGGGGGGGTCACCCCATGTGTCTCCCCCCCCCCCCAGATGCCCCCGGCCACTGCTTGGACCCCGAAAATGAGGAGGTAAAAGGGGGGGGGGGGAGAGAAAGGGGGGGGGTACCCCAAAAACATTGGGGGGGTCACAAGCCCCCCCCTCGTTTTGGGGCTCTCATCCTCCCCTTCACTTTGGGGGTCACAACCCCCCCTTCAATATTAGGGTCTCCCCCCTCATTTTGGGGTCTCCCCCCCCATTTTAGGGTCTCCCCCCCCCATTTTGGGGTCTCTCCCCCCCATTTCGGGGTCTCCCCCCAACTTCGGGGGTCTCCCCCCCATTTTGGGGTCACCCCCCCCCATTTCAGGGGCCTCACCCCCCCATTTTGGGGGCCCCCCTCTCCATTTTGGGGTCTCCCCCCCCATTTCGGGGTCTCCCCCCAACTTCGGGGGTCTCCCCCCCATTTTGGGCTCTCCCCCCCCCCATTTCAGGGTCTCCCCCCCCATTTTGGGGGTCTCCCCCCTCCCCCATTTGGGGTCTCCCCCCTCCCCCCATTTTGGGGTCTCCCCCCTCCCCCATTTTGGGGTCTCCCCCCTCCCCCCATTTTGGGGTTTCCACCCTCCCCCATTTCAGGGGTCTCCCCCCCCCATTTTGGGCTCTCCCCCCCCCCGTTTTGGGGTCTCCCCCCCCCCCGTTTTGGGGTCTCCCCCCTCCCTCATTTCGGGGTCTCCCCCCAACCCATTTCGGGGGTCTCCTCCCTCCCCCATTTTGGGGTCTCTCCCCCCATTTCGGGGTCTCCCCCCAACTTCGGGGGTCACCCCCCCCATTTCAGGGGCCTCACCCCCCCATTTTGGGGGCCCCCCTTCTCCATTTCGGGGTCTCCCCCCAACTTCGGGGGTCTCCCCCCCCCATTTCGGGGTCTCCCCCCCGTTTTGGGGTCTCACCCCCCCGTTTTGGGGTCTCCCCTCCGTTTTGGGGTCTCACCCCCCCATTTTGGGCTCTCCCCCCTCTCCCCCCGCAGCCCCGGACACGCGTGGATCCCCCCTCGGGGCTGCTTCGCCGCTGCCTCCCCGGGGAGCCCCCCCCCGAACCCCGCTCGGATTGGGTCCCCCCCCCGACCCCCCCTCCCCGCGACCCCCGGAGCCGCCCCCTGGGCCCCCCCCAGCGCCTGCGCCTGCGGAACACCCTGACGGGGCAGGAACACGTCATCAAGGTGGGCGGTGACGTCACGCCGGGGGCGGTGACGTCACACCGGGGGGGGGGGTGGGGACGGACCCCCCTGGCTGTGACCTGAGCCCCGCGATGGCCCCCTCGGTGTCACCTGGGGGGGGGCCTGGGGGGACCCCTGGGGTGGGGGGGCTTGGGGTCCCATTGAGGGGGGGTCCCATTTGGGGGGGGTCCCCCACCCCTTTTGGGGGCTCCCATGTCTCTGGGGGGGGCTTTTTCCCCTTGGGGGGGTCCCTCACCATCTTTGGGGGGTTCCCTATCCCTAGGGGGGTCCCTCACCCCTTTTGGGGGGTCCTCTGTCTCTGGGGGGGTCCCTTGTCACCCTGGGGGGGTCCCTCACCCCCTTGAGGGGCTCCCCTGTCTCTGGGGGGGTCCCTTGTTCCCCTAGGGGGGTCCCCCACCCCTTTTGGGGGGTCCCCTGTCCCTGGGGGGGTCCATCACCCTTTTTAGGGGGTCCCTTGTTCCCCTAGGGGGGTCCCCCACCCCTTTTGGGGGCTCCCCTGTCCCTGGGGGGGGGTCCCTTTTCCCCCTCCCCCTTTTTGGGGTGTCCCAGGGGGTCCCAGGGTGGGTGCTGAGGGGGTGTGGGTGGGTGCAGGTCTGGGGGTCGCAGGAGGGGGGGCCCCTGCAGCAGGCTCTGCCCTGGAACGCCCACGCGGGGGGGTACGCCTGGCGCTGCGGGGGGGACCCCCTGGACCCCGAGACCCCCCTGGACCCCGAGAACCCCCTGGACCCCGACCCCGACGATTCCCCCCCCCCCGTCCTGCTCTACTTCGCTGACGACTTCGTCGAGATCTAAGGGGGGGTAGGGACCCCCAAAACCACCTGCTCCACCCCCCCCCCCCCAAAAATAACCCTGCATCCCCCCAACCCATCCCCCCCAAAACCCTACAGACCCCCCCAAACCCTACAGACCCCCCCAAACCCTCTGCTGAACCCCCCAAACCCTGCACCCCCCAAAACCCCTCACAATCCACTGAACCCCCAAACCCTGCACCCCCCTTGACCCCCCCAAACCCCACACCCCCCACAGCCCCAAACCCCGAACCCCCCACAGCCCCCCCAACCCCACACCCCCTTGACTCCCCCAAACCCTGCACCCCCCTTGACCCCCAAACCCCGCACCCCTTGACCCCCCAAACCCCACACCCCCACAGCCCCCAACCCTGCACCCCCCAACTGTGCCCCCCCAAACCCCCCAGCCCCCCCAAACCACTTCGTCCCCCAACCCCCCCACCCCTTCTGACCCCCAACTCCCCCTTTGCCCCCCCCAACCCCTTTGCCCCCCCCAAACTCACCCCCTCTCCCTTTGCAGCCCCCCCCAGTCGGACGGTGACTCCAGGGGGGTCCCCAGGACCCCGGTTTTGGGGCCAATCGGTGACTTTTGGGAGCAGCAATAAACCTGAGTTTGGCAACGGCAGCGACGGAGCCTTTGTGGGGGGGGGGACACAGAGGGACACCTTGGGGACACCCCCCCTGCAGCTGGGGTGGTGGCGGGGGGTCCTCTGGGGGTGACAAGGGGGGGGCTGTCACCCTCTGTCACCCAGAGGGGGGTGACACAGCCTTGATGTCCCCAGGGTACCACTGTGTGACCCCCCACGGGTGACAGTGACACCGTAACCCCCCCTTGGGGTGACCCAGCCTGTGGGGGGTCCTCTGGGGGTGACAGTGACACTGTAACCCCCCCTTGGGGTGACCCAGCCTGTGGGGGGTCCTCTGGGGGTGACAGTGACACTGTAACCCCCCCTTGGGGTGACACAGCCTGTGGGGGGTCCTCTGGGGGTGACACTGACACCGTAACCCCCCCTTGGGGTGACACAGCCTGTGGGGGGTCCTCTGGGGTTGACAAGAGGGTTGTCACCCCCTGTCACCTGGGGGGGGGGTGACACAGCCTTGATGTCACCCCCCCAAGGTGACAGTGACACCATAACCCCCCCTTGGGGTGACCCAGCCTGTGGGGGGTCCTCTAGGGGTGACAAGGGGGTTGTCACCCTCTGTCACCCAGAGGGGGGTGACACAGCCTTGATGTCCCCAGGGTACCACTGTGTGACCCCCCACGGGTGACAGTGACACCGTAACCCCCCCTTGGGGTGACCCAGCCTGGCTCAGGCTCGATGTCCCCAAGGCTGTGTGTGTCCCCCCCCCTTCCCAGGTGACAGTGACGCCAGGGGGGTTCCCACGGGACGGGTGACAGCGGGTGACACCGCCAGGCGCGTGGCGCCGGCTGTTTGTCCCCGTGGGTGGCTGCCAGGCCCTGGCACGGCCACTTGTCACGTGGGACGTGTCCCCGACACCGAGCTCACACCCCCCAGAGGGCTCACGGTGTCCCCGGGGCCTGTCCGCCTGTCCCCGTGTCCGCCTGTCCCCCGGGGTGGCAGGGGGGTGACACGGGGGTGCTGGCAGGTGACATTTGTCCCCACAGGTGTCCCCCCTGTCTGGCTGCCATCAGGACACCTCAAACCCTGGCAGCGGGTGACACCGAGCGGTGACACCGCGACCACTGTGACCACCGTGGAGGTGACACGGGGACCGTTGTGGTGACACCACGATCGGCGTGGAGGTGGCAGCGTGGGCTGCACGGTGGTCACGTGGTGGTGGTGGTGACACCGTGCCCACCGTGGAGGTGACACCGTGACCATTGTGGAAGTGACACCGTGACCATTGTGGAAGTGACACCGTGACCCCCGTGGAGGTGACACTGTGGCCACCGTGGAAGTGACACCGTGACCCCTGTGGAGGTGACACCGTGACCACTGTAGAGGTGACACCATGACCATCACAGAGGTGACACCGTGACCATCATGGCAGTGACACTGTGACCCCCTTGGAGGTGACCCCATGACCACTGTAGAGGTGACACCGTGACCATCGTGGAAGTGACACTGTGACCCCCATGGAGGTGACACCGTGACCCCTGTGGAGGTGACACCGTGACCACTGTAGAGGTGACACCGTGACCCCCATGGAGGTGACACCATGACCATCACAGAGGTGACACTGTGACCATCACAGAGGTGACACTGTGACCCCTGTGGAGGTGACACCGTGACCATCATGGAGGTGACACTGTGACCCCCTTGGAGGTGACCCCATGACCACTGTAGAGGTGACACCGTGACCATCGTGGAAGTGACACCGTGACCCCTGTGGAGGTGACACCGTGACCCCTGTGGAGGTGACACCATGACCATCACAGAGGTGACACTGTGACCCCCGTGGAGGTGACACCGTGACCATGTCACCCGCTGTCCCCCCCGGGTGTGCGGAGCACCAGGGCTGGAGCAGAACCAGCAGGGGAATGGTGAAAAAGGGGAAAATCCCCCCAAAACGAGAGGGAGGGGAGGGGGTGGGGAGGCTCGGGGGGGGTGGGGTGACAAAAAGCAACAAACGGCCCCAAAAAGGGGGGAGGGGGCACCCCAGGGTTGATTTGGGGCTTTTTGAGGGATTTGGGGTTTTGGGGGGGATTTGGTTTTTTTGGGGGGGATTTGGGGTTTTGGGGGGATTTGGGTTTTTTGGAGGGATTTGGGTTTTTTGGAGGGATTTGGGGTTTTGGGGGGGATTTGTTTTTTTTGGAGGGATTTGGGGTTTTGGGGGGGATTTGGGGGTTTTGGAGGGATTTGGGTTTTGGGGGGGATTTGGGTTTTTTGGGGGGATTTGGGTTTTGGGGGGGATTTGGGTATTTTGGGGGGGATTTGGGGTTTTTGAGGGATTTGGGTTTTTTGGGGGGGATTTGGGTTTTTTGGAGGGATTTGGGGGTTTTGGAGGGATTTGGGATTTTTGGAGGGATTTGGGGTTTTGGGGGGGATTTGGGTTTTGGGGGGGATTTGGGTTTTTGGGGGGAATCTGGGTATTTTGGGGGGGATTTGGGGTTTTGGAGGGATTTGGGGTTTGGGGGGATTTGGGTTTTTTGGAGGGATTTGGGGGTTTTGGGGGGATTTGGTATTTTGGGGGGAATTTGGGTATTTTGGGGAGAATTTGGGTTTTTGGAGGGATTTGGGGGTTTTGGAGGGAATTTGGGTATTTTGGGGGGGATTTGGGGTTTTGGAGGGATTTGGGGGTTTTGGAGGGATTTGGGTTTTGGGGGGGATTTGGGTTTTGGGGGGAATTTGGGTATTTTGGGGAGAATTTGGGTTTTTGGAGGGATTTGGGGGTTTTGGAGGGAATTTGGTATTTTGAGGGGGATTTGGGTTTTTTGGGGAGGATTTGGGGGTTTTGGAGGGATTTGGGTTTTGGGGGGAATTTGGGGTTTTGGGGGGGATTTGGGTTTTTGGAGGGTTTTGGGGGGATTTGGGTTTTTTGGGGAGGATTTGGGGGTTTTGGAGGGAATTTGGGTATTTCAGGGGGATTTGGGTTTTGGGGGGGATTTGGGTATTTTGGGGGGGATTTTGGTTTTTGGGGAATTCAGTTTTTTTGGAGGGAATTTGGGTATTTTGAGGGGGATTTGGGTTTTGGGGGGGATTTGGGGTTTTGGAGGGATTTGGGTTTTGGGGGGGATTTGGGTATTTTGGGGGGAATTCAGTTTTTTTTGAGGGATTTGGGTTTTTTTGGGTTGTTTGGGTTTTTTTTGTACTGGTGGGGGGGGAGCTGAGGTTCTTCCCTGCCCCAAAATCCCCCATTTTGAGCCATTTTTGAGGGGTTGCAGACACCAGGAAGGAGTCAACACCCGGGGACAGCATTTTGGGGTAAAAAAACCCCAAATGGGTAAACTCCCCAAACCCCACTAAACTCCAATGGAGTCGTTTGGGGTCTTTTCCCCCATTTTGGAGCCTTTCCAGGGGGCTCTGGCAGGGCAGGAGCAGGGTTAGGGCCACACCACCTCCTCCTCCCCTGGAGTTTTGGGGCAAAAAAGGCCAAAAAAAGGAGGTGGGAAGTTCAAAAAGCACAAGTAGGAGGGGGGGGGGCAGGAGCCTGAGGCCCAGGGCTCAGCCTGGGCATTTTTGGGGGAGTTTTTGCTGGTTTTGAGAGTGGTTTGGGAGCATTTGATGCAAAAAATAAAAACCTCTTTCCCCCTCCCTCCCCAGGCAGAAATTTTGCCCATTTCTCTTCATTTTCTCCCAAAAGGTTCAAACCCCCCCTTGGACTGAAGGGATTTGTTTTTAATATTCCAATTTTTTTTTATTTTTTTATTCTTCCTTCCCTGCAGCTAAAAACTCCTAAAAAAACCCCCCAAAAACCCCAAAAAATCAATAAACCACCCCAAAACCCACCCCAACCCAGCCCATAAAAACCACTCCCTGCTCAAGTATTTCAAAGTAGGGAGGGATAAAGGAAATATATATATAAAAAAACAAAAAGAATTAAACCCACCTCCTTTTTTTTTTTTTTCTGGGTGTGTTTTAAAACCCAGCCCCCCCTCTGATTTATTTTTTTCGATGAAAAGAGGGGGGAAAACGGGGAAAATAATGGGGAAAAAAAAGCAGCGTGACTAGTATGGAACTAGTTAACCTTTAACAATTTATGCTGATGTCACACTGAGCATGAGTACTGATTAATCCGCCTCCCCCCCCCGAAATATTTTTATTGAAGGGGGGGAAGTATAAGGAGAAAGAGAAGAAAAAAAAAAAAGCAATAATTTACCGCAGCCATCTTTGTTTTATGCAGAAATTCTTCCTCTTTCGGGTCCCCCCCGCGCCGGGAATACACAAATATTGAGCATCTCACGGGCTCTGCGGAGAGAAATCCCCATTTTAGAGGCAAAAATTACAAGAAAAAACAAGCAGCAAAAAAAAAACTCCCCCCCCTTTAACCAAAACCCCGACAATAATCATGAGAATCGCAGCGGAATGAGGATTCTCCGCCCGCTGGAGCGCCGAGGGGGGGGGCAGCTGCATTTTGAGGACGTTTTTTAACTTTTTGGCTTTTTCTTCCGCCTTTTTCCGTGGTTTTTTTTTTTTTTTGGACTTTTGCAGCTTTTCCACCCACCCCCAGCCGGCCATTTTGGGTTGGTTTGTTGTTTTTTTTTTATTTTTTTTTTCTTAAAGGGGGGGAACGATTTTTTCCCCGTTTTTTTTTCCCCCCGCTCATTTTTTTTTTCTCTCTCCCTTTTTTTTTTTTTTTCCTCCTTCTCCATTTTTTTTTAATTTTTAATTTTTCATTTTTTTAATCCTTTCGCTTCTTTTTGTCGCTTTTTTCTTCCCCTTCAGGGGGGGGTGGGGGGTGTCGGATTTAAAAATAAATTTCGGGGCGGCCATTTTCGCTCCTGGCTCTCGGGGAACGCTGTCCCGGGTGAGTTTTTTTTTTTTGGGGGGGTAGATTTAAACAAAAAACCCCAATTTTACACCTACACCTATTTCTTTTCAAGGGGGGAGGGTGTGTTTTGTTTCTTTTTGGGGGGGGTTGGTGCGGGCGGGTTTGTTTTTATTCTCCTTTTTCCCCGTTTTTTCACCGCGGGGGCTGTTCAGGGATGGGGGGTCCCCCCCCCTGACACCCCCCCCCCTTCATCATCCCCATCTCTGGGGGGTTTTGGGGCGGTGGGTGAAGGCTGAGGGTCCCCCCCCCCTCCCCACACACCCACCCCTCATCCCTCCGCCTCCCGCCCTTCTCACCGCGGTTCCCTCCTTCCCCCCCCCACCCCAGCCCCGCCATGGCTTCCCCTCTGAGGGAGGACGAGGAAGAGGAGGAGGAGATGGTGGTGTCTGAGGCGGACGAGGAGGACGAGGAGGACGAAGAAGAGGAGGAGGAGGAGGAGGAAGGAGCCGCCGCTCTCCTCACGGTGCCCGCCGGACCCCGCGCTCCCGCCGACATCTTCCCCCCGGGGCCGCCGCCCGCTCCGCCGCCCCCCCCCGCTCCCGCTCCCGCTCCCGCTCCCCTTCCCGCTCCCGCTGCCGCCGCGGGGACGCCTGAGGCGAACGCAGGTAAACAGAACACCCCCCCCTTCCCCTTCCGAACCCCAACCGAACCCCCCCGAACCTTCCCCACCACCTCCACCCCCGGGATCCAAAGGGGACGCTCGGAACCCCACGATCCCCTCAGGAACCCCCCGCACTCCCCAGAGCCCCACGGATCCCCTCAGATCTGCACGGATCCCCTCAGAACCACCCTCAGAACCCCTCAGAACCCCATGGATCCCCCCAGGACCCCCTCAGAACCCCCTCAGATCTGCACGGATCCCCCCAGAACCCCACAGATCCCCTCAGATCCCCACGGATCCCCTCAGAACCACCCTCAGAACCCCACAGATCTCCTCAGAAACCCCCCAGGACCCCCATGGATCCCCTCAGATCCCCACGGATCCCCTCAGGACCCCCCTCAGAAGCCCAAGATCCCCTCAGAACCCCATGGATCCCCTCAGAACCCCATCAGAACCCCACAGTCCCCTCAGAACCCCATGGATCCCCCCAGGACCCCCTCAGAACCCCCTCAGAACCCCCCAGGACCCCCATGGATCCCCTCAGATCCCCACGGATCCCCTCAGAACCCCCCCAGGACCCCCATGGATTCCCTCAGAACCCCCCCAGGACCCCCATGGATCCCCTCAGATCCCCACGGATCCCCTCAGAACCCCCCCAGGACCCCCATGGATCCCCTCAGAACCCCGTCAGAACCCCACAGATCCACTCGGATCTGCACAGATCCCCTCAGGACCCCATCAGATCCCCACGGATCCCCTCAGAACCCCATCAGAACCCCAAGATCCCCTCAGAACCCCCCCAGGACCCCCATGGATCCCCTCAGAACCCCAAGATCCCCTTAGAAACTCCCCAAATCCCCCCCTTATCCCTTCAGACACCCCCCCCCCCCCAAATCTCCTCGGATCCCCCTCAAATCCTTTGGAAAACCTTTGAAATCCCCTCAGAACCCCGAATTTCCTCACCCCCCCCTCCTCCTCCTTAGAGCCCCCTCCCCAATCCCCTCAGACCCCCCCCAATCCCCTCAGACCCCCCAAATCCCCTCATACCCCCCAAATCTCCTCATTCCCCCCCATATCCCCTCAACCCCCCCCCAGTTCTCTCAGAGCCCCCCCAAATCCCCTCATTTCCCCCTCAAATCCCCTCAGACCCCCTCAGACCCCCCAAATTCTCTCAGACCCCCTCAAACCCCCCAAATCTCCTCATTTCCCCCCCAAACCCCACCCCCCCAAACCCCCACCCCCCCCAACCCCAACCCCCCCCACCCAAACCCCCCCAAATCCCCTCGTTTCCCCCCCAATTCTCCCCTCACCCCCTTTTCCCACCATGGCCTCTGTGTTTGTAAACAATCGGAGACCCCCCCCGTGTCACCCCCCCCGTGTCACCCCCCCTGTGTCACCCCCCCCGTGTCACCCCCCCTGTGTCACCCCCCGGATAGGGGTCCCCCCCCTTTGCCCCCTTCCCTTATTGGGGTCCCCACCTCCCCATTGGGGGTCCCCCCCTTCCTTTGGGGGTCCCCCTCTGACAGACCCAGGGTGGTTGTTGCCCCCCCCCCGTTTATTATCATGATTTATTCAGTTTTATTGTGATTTATCCCGATTTATTGTGATTTATTCCATTTTATTGTGATTTATTCTATTGGGATTTATCCCATTTTATTGGGATTTATCCCATTTTATTGGGATTTATCCCGTTTTCTCCTGATTCCTTCTGCTTTCCCCTCTCCCCCCAACCTCTCCTCTCTCTCTGCTTTCCCCCTCACCCCAAATTTTCTGCTCCGGGGGGGATTTTGGGGCAGATTCCTGCATTTCCCTGCCCTCCGGTTACCCCGGGACGGTTCCTCCCTCCCAGGCATGGAAAAAACCTCAGAAACCAAGCAAAAAAAGGGAAAAAAATCCCAATTTTCCTCCACGGGGAACCTCGAATCCACTGGGTTTTTTTTTTCCTGGGGTGAGGCCTTGAATTTGACCATTTCTGTGCAAAATGAGGGGTTTTTTGGGGGTTTTCCTGCTTTTTCCAACTCCAGTTTGAGCTTTTGGGTTTGGAATTTGGGATCTCAAAACACCTTTTTTTGTTTTTTGCTGGAAAAAGCCCCAAAATGCTCCCATCTGGCTTTTTATTTCCCAGCTCTGCTCCAAAAGTTGGGAATTTCAGAACTCTCCAAAACGCTGGGAATTGGGGAAATTCCCATTTTCCAACTCCCTCTTCTGGAAAAGCTCAGAAATGGGGGAATTTCTTCCACTTCCCTTCTTTTCCCTCTTCCCCAGTTGCTCCCTGGGGCTTTTTGCCTTTTCCTTCCTTTTTTTTGGGCTCAATCCTGGAATTATTTCTCTCTTCTTAGCCCCAAATTCTCTCCTTTCAACTTTTTGCCCCAAAACCACCCCAAATCCCCCAAATTTTCAACTCTTTCTCTCTCTAACCCCCAAAATCCCCATTTTTAAAACCTGGCCCAACCCCAGCCCCTTTTCCCCCAGATTTCCCTCCCCTTGCACCCCTAATCCCCATTTTCCCACTTTTTCTCCCCAGAACAGCCCTAACCCCCCATGTTTTCCCCTTTTCCCCCCCCCAGCACCAATACTTGCCATTTTTTGCAGCACTTTTTGCCCATTTTTACCCTTTCTCCCCAGAGCAGGACCCGTGGGAGGCCGAGCTCCCTCCCTCCCCTCCCCACACCCCTGGATTTGAGGTGAAATCCCACTTTTTCCCCATTTTCCCAGCAGGACCTCACCCCCTCCTCCTCCCCAGCTGAAACTTGTTGATTTTTTGATGCTTTTTCCCCTTTTTTTCCCTATTTTTGCCATTTCCAGCTGGAACAATGCTCCTCCATTTTAGGGGAGGGGGGGGCAGCACCCAGAGGGCCAAATTTTATTTAAAAAACCCCAAAATCAGCCAAACCAAAACCTGAGCTTTTCCTCAGGGGGGCAGGGCCCACCCACCCCACCTTGAAAATGGGGTAAAACCCCCCAAAAACGGGCAAAACCCCAGCAGGAAACTCACCCTTGCTCCTTTCCCCTTTGCTTTCCCCCTTTTTGCCCTTTTTCACCCCATTTTTGAGCTCCCTTCACCTCTTCCTTTGTTCAGACTCTTTCCTCCCCTTTGCCAGAATCACTCCCCCTTTTTTTGGCCTTTTCCCATTTTTTTTCTCCTTTTTCCTCTGATTTTGTCACTTTTCCCCCTCTTTTCTCTCATTTTGCCATGTTTTATCCCATTCTTTTCCCTTTTTCCCCCTCCTTTTCACCAGTTTTTCACCTTTTCCTCCTTTTTCCCACTTTTTTCACCTTTCCCCCCTCCTTCTCCCCTTTTTTTTCCCTTTCCCCCCCATTTTCTCCCCTTTCCCCCCCATTTTCTCCCCTTTCCCCCCCATTTTCTCCCCTTCCCCCCCATTTTCTCCCCTTTCCCCCCCATTTTCTCCCTTTCCCCCCCATTTTCCCTTTCCCCCCCATTTTCTCTTTCCCCTTCTCATTTTCCTCCCCATTTTCCCTCCCCTTTCCTCCCCATTTTCTCCCCTTCCCCATTTTCTCCCCTTCCCCATTTTCCTTTCCCCCCATTTTCTCCCCTTTCCCCCCCATTTTCTCCCCTTTCCCCCCCATTTTCTCCCCTTTCCCCCCCATTTTCTCCCCCTTTCCCCCCCATTTTCTCACCGGGGGGGTTGTTTTTTTTTTTTCTTTGTGTTTCCTGTGTGTGCAGCCCCCACCCCACCCCCCCTCCCCCCCAGGTGTTGACATTTTTTGTGTGTTTTTATTTATTTTTGTCTTTTCTGCTGGTTTTTATTGATTTCCCAGCATTCTTATCCCCCCTTCCCAAGTGAGGGGGGGGGGGAACCCCCCTGATGGGACCCATGGGGGGGCTCAGCCCCCAGGGGGGGGGAAACAACCGGAGAGGGGTGACAAATGGGGGTGTTGGACCAACCCCCCCCCCCATGGCAGGGGAAAAAGAGGGTTGGGGGTTGTGTGTTCCCCCATTTCCTGTTTTCTGGTGTCACCCGAACCTTCTGCACACCCGGAGGGGTTCTGGTGTTGTCCTGGGGTGGTTAGCCCAGGGGTCTCAGTGTTGTTATCAAGGTGTTGTTATCCCAGGGGTCTCAGTGTTGTTATCAAGGTGTTGTTATCCCAGGGGTCTCGGTGTTGTTATCAAGGTGTTGTTATCCCAGGGGTCTTGGTGTTGTTATCCCGGTGTTGTTATCCCAGGGGTCTCGGTGTTGCCATCCCAGGGGTCCTGGTGTCATCCTGGGGGTCCTGGTGTTGTCCCAGGGATCCCGGTGGTGTTCTCCTGGGGGTCCCGGTGTTGTTATGCCGAGGGTCTCAGTGTTGTCCTGGTGTTCTTGGTGTTGTTATTCCAGGGTCCCAGTGTCACTGTGGTGCCATCACAGGGCTCCTGGTGTCATTGTCACAGGGTTCTTCTGCTGGTCCCAGTGTTGTTCCTTTGGGATGTTCCCTGCTTGTCCCGTTGTCCCCTGATGGTCCTGTTGTCCCTCGGTGTTCCCGCTGTCCCCAGGGTGGTCCCATTGTCCCCTGATGGTCCTGTTGTCGTCTGGTGGTCCCGTTGTCCCCTGATGGTCCTGTTGTCCTCTGGTGGTCCTGTTGTCCCCTGATGGTCCCGGTGGTCCCGTTGTCCCCTGATGGTCCTGGTGTTCCTGCTGTCCCTGGGGTGTTCCCGTTGTCCCCCTGGTGGTCCTGTTGTCCCCTGATGGTCCTGGTGTTCCCATTGTCCCCCAGGTGGTCCTGTTGTCCCCCGGTGGTCCCGTTGTCCCCTGATGGTCCTGGTGTTCCCATTGTCCCCCAGGTGGTCCTGTTGTCCCCCTGGTGTTCCCGTTGTCCCCCTGGTGTTCCCGCCCCCACCCCCCCACCCCCCCAGTGGTCCCATTGTCCCCTGATAGTCCCGGTGTTCCTGCTGTCCCCGGGGTATTCCCGTTGTCCCCTGATGGTCCTGGTGTTCCCATTGTCCCCCAGGTGGTCCTGTTGTCCCCTGATGGTCCTGTTGTCCCCCAGTGTTCCCGTTGTCCCCCGGGTGTTCCCGTTGTCCCCTGATGGTCCTGTTGTCCCCCAGTGTTCCCGTTGTCCCCCAGGTGTTCCCGTTGTCCCCCGGTGGTCCCGTTGTCCCCCGGGTGTTCCCGTTGTCCCCTGATGGTCCCGTTGTCCCCCGGGTGTTCCCGTTGTCCCCCAGTGTTCCCGTTGTCCCCCTGATGGTCCCGTTGTCCCCTGGGTGGTCCCGTTGTCCCCCTGGTGCTCCCGTTGTCCCCTGATGGTCCTGTTGTCCCCCAGGTGTTCCCGTTGTCCCCTGATGGTCCCGTTGTCCCCTGATGGTCCCGTTGTCCCCCTGATGGTCCCATTGTCCCCCTGATGGTCCCGTTGTCCCCTGGGTGTTCCCGTTGTCCCCTGATGGTCCCGTTGTCCCCCTGATGGTCCCGTTGTCCCCTGGGTGTTCCCGTTGTCCCCTGGGTGGTCCCGTTGTCCCCCGGTGTTCCCGTTGTCCCCTGGGTGTTCCCGTTGTCCCCGGGTGGTCCCGTTGTCCCCCTGATGGTCCTGTTGTCCCCTGGGTGGTCCCGTTGTCCCCCTGGTGCTCCCGTTGTCCCCTGATGGTCCTGTTGTCCCCTGGGTGTTCCCGTTGTCCCCCGGGTGGTCCTGTTGTCCCCCGGGTGTTCCCGTTGTCCCCTGATGGTCCCGTTGTCCCCTGGGTGTTCCCGTTGTCCCCTGATGGTCCCGTTGTCCCCTGGGTGTTCCCGTTGTCCCCTGGGTGTTCCCGTTGTCCCCTGATGGTCCTGTTGTCCCCCGGGTGTTCCCGTTGTCCCCCGGTGGTCCCGTTGTCCCCCGGGTGTTCCCGTTGTCCCCTGATGGTCCCGTTGTCCCCCGGGTGTTCCCGTTGTCCCCCAGTGTTCCCGTTGTCCCCTGATGGTCCTGTTGTCCCCCAGTGTTCCCGTTGTCCCCCGGGTGGTCCCGTTGTCCCCCTGGTGCTCCCGTTGTCCCCCGGGTGGTCCCGTTGTCCCCTGGGTGTTCCCGTTGTCCCCCGGGTGGTCCCGTTGTCCCCCGGGTGTTCCCGTTGTCCCCTGATGGTCCCGTTGTCCCCCTGATGGTCCCGTTGTCCCCCGGGTGTTCCCGTTGTCCCCTGATGGTCCCGGTGTTCCCGCTGTCCCCCTCTGCTCCAGGTTTTGTTTCCCTGCTGCCCCCCCCTTGGTGTCCCCCTGGTGTCCCCCCCTCCCCGCTGTCCCCCCGCTGTTGTCCCCCCCACTGTCCCCCCCCTCCCAGTGTCCCCCGCTGGTGCCGGTGGCCGTGTGTGTCCCCAGGGCCGGTGTTGGCCCCGGTTCCTCCCTCCGGTGCCAGGGGATCCCGGCAGGAATGTGACCCCGGCGCTGCCGCCTGTCCCCACGCCAGGCTTGTCACCCGCCGTCACCCCGCTCGGGGACACCGGGGGTTCCCTCCCCTGTCCCCGCCGGGGGTGATTTATGGGGACAGGCGGTGACGTCGCTGCCCCCGGGAGGGGGTGTGAGGGGGGGGGGTTGGGCCTGGCACGCGCCGGGCTGGGGACACGCCAGGAGCCACCGGGCAGATTTGTCACCTCCCCGGTGTCACCCCCGGCGGCTGCCAACAGGCACCGCGGCCAAGAGGTGACACGGATGGAGGTGTCACCACCCCGGGCACTGCGGGGGCCCCCGGCCAGGGGGCTGGGGAGGCCTCGGTGACGGTGACACCGGTGTCACCCGGGGCCAGGGGAATCCTCAGTGACGGTGACACCGGTGTCACCCCAGGCCAGGGGAATCCTCGGTGACACCGGTGTCACCCAGGGCCAGGGGAATCCTCGGGGCCAGGGCAATCCTCAGTGACACCGGTGTCACCCAGGGCCAAGGGAATCCTTGGTGACGGTGACACTGGTGTCACCCCAGGCCAGGGGAATCCTCGGTGACACCGGTGTCACCCAGGGCCAGGGGAATCCTTGGTGACGGTGACACTGGTGTCACCCAGGGCCAGGGGAATCCTTGGTGACGGTGACACTGGTGTCACCCAGGGCCAAGGGAATCCTTGGTGACGGTGACACTGGTGTCACCCAGGGCCAGGGGAATCCTTGGTGACGGTGACACTGGTGTCACCCCAGGCCAGGGGAATCTCAGTGATGGGACACGGTGTCACCCAGGGCCAGGGTAATCCTCAGTGACGGTGACACTGGTGTCACCCCGGGCCAGGGGAATCCTCGGTGACACTGGTGTCACCCAGGGCCAGGGGAATCCTCGGGGCCAGGGCAATCCTCAGTGACAATGTTGTCACCCCTGGCCAGGGGGGCCCTTGGTGACAGTGACACCGGTGTCACCGGCCAGGGAATCCTTGGTGACGGTGACACTGGTGTCACCCAGGGCCAGGGGAATCCTCGGACACCGGTGTCACCCAGGGCCAGGGGAATCCTCAGTGATGGTGACACCGGTGTCACCCAGGGCCAGGGGAATCCTCAGTGACAGTGACACCAGTGTCACCCGGGGCCAGGGGAATCCTCAGTGACGGTGACACCGGTGTCACCCAGGGCCAGGGGAATCCTCGGGGCCAGGGCAATCCTCAGTGACAGTGTTGT
Organism: Archilochus colubris; assembly: GCA_023079485.1. Lineage (NCBI taxonomy): Eukaryota > Metazoa > Chordata > Aves > Apodiformes > Trochilidae > Archilochus > Archilochus colubris. The sequence goes on along the minus strand of JALBCY010000285.1, from coordinate 73,890 downwards.
CACCCCTGGCCAGGGGGGCCCTTGGTGACGGTGACACCGGTGTCACCCAGGGCCAAGGGAATCCTTGGTGACGGTGACACCGGTGTCACCCAGGGCCAGGGGAATCCTCGGTGACACCGGTGTCACCCAGGGCCAGGGGAATCCTCGGTGACACCGGTGTCACCCAGGGCCAGGGGAATCCTCAGGGACAGTGACACCGTTGTCACCCGGGGCCAGGGGAATCCTTGGTGACGGTGACACCGGTGTCACCCAGGGCCAGGGGAATCCTCGGACACCAGTGTCACCCAGGGCCAGGGGAATCCTTGGTGACAGTGACACCGTTGTCACCCCAGGCCAGGGGAATCCTCGGTGACACCGGTGTCACCCCAGGCCAGGGGAATCCTTGGTGACAGTGACACTGTTGTCACCCAGGGCCAGGGGAATCCTCGGTGACAGTGACACCGGTGTCACCCCAGGCCAGGGGAATCCCTGGTGACAGTGACACCGTTGTCACCCGGGGCCAGGTGTCCCTGTCCCCCCCACCCCTGTGTGTGTCCCTGTCCTGGTGGCCCCAGAGGGGACGTTGTCCCAGCCGGGTGTCCCCATGTCCCCCCCACCCCCTGCCTGTCGCTGATGTCACCGAATCCTTAGCGTGTCGCCGATGACGTCAGCGATGACGTCACTGAGGTGCCGCTGTCACTGTCCCCGCAGGGGGGGGGGACCCCACGGAGCTGCTGCGGGGCCTGGGGGGGCCCCTGGGGGTGCAGAAGAAGAAGAGGGGACCCCGAAAACAGAAGGAAAACAAACCCGGAAAACCCCGGAAACGGAAAAAAGTGGTGAGGGGACACGGGGGGACACGGGGGGGACACGGGGGGACATGGGGGGGACATGGGGGGACACGGGGGGACACTGGGGGGACATGGGGGGACACGGGGGGACATGGGGAGACACTGGGGGACATGGGAGGGGACACGGGGGGACACGGGGGATAGGGGAAGAGATATGGGGGGGACATGGGGACAGGGAGGGGACATGGGGACAGAGGAGGGGATACAGGGGGGACATGGGGACAGGGGAGGGGACAGGGAAGGGGACGGGGAGGGGACACAGGGGGACAAGAAGGGACACAGGGGGACAGAGGAGGGGACAGAGAGGGGACATGGGGGGGACAGGGAGGGGACACGGAGGGGGACATGGGGGGACACAGGGGGACATGGGGGGACACGGGGGCACACGGGACACACGGGGGGACATGGGAGGACACGGGGGACACGGGGACATGGGAGGGACACGGGACACGGGGACACTGGGGGACATGGGGGACACGGGGACATGGAGGGACACGGGGACAGGGGAGGGACACGGGGGAACATGGGGGGACACGGGGGCATGGGGACATTGGGGATGGGGGGAACAGGGTGGGGGGGACATGGGGGACACGGGGGACATGGGGGGCATGGGGGGGGACACGGGGGGGATAGGGGGACATGGGGGGACATGGGGACACGGGGGACACATGGGGGACATGGGAGGACACAGGGGGACACGGGGGGACACGGGGGGACATGGGGGACACAGGGGGACACTGGGGGGACATGGGGGGACACTGGGGGGGACATGGGGGGACACTGGGGGGACACTGGGGGGACACGGGGGCATGGGGGGCTGGGGGGGGACAGGGGGGGGACACGGGGGGACATGGGGACATGGGGGGACACGGGGGACACGGGGGACACGGGGACATGGGCTGGGGGACACATGGGGGACATGGGGGACACGGGAGGGGACACGGGGACATGGGGGACATGGGGACACATGGGGGACACGGGAGGGGACACGGGGGACATGGGAGGACACTGGGGACACGGGACACATGGGGGGACATGGGGGGACACGGGGGACACGGGGGACACGGGGGACATGGGGGGACACGGGGGGACACGGGGGGGGGGGACCAAGGGGGGGACAGGGGGGGGGGACACGGGGGGACATGGGGGGGACATGGGGGGACACGGGGGGACACTGGGGGGACATGGGGGGACACGGGGGGACATGGGAGGACACGGGGGGACACGGGGGGACACTGGGGGGACATGGGAGGACACGGGGGGACACGGGGGGACACTGGGGGGACATGGGACACGGGGGGGGACATGGGAGGACACGGGGGGACATGGGGGGACATGGGGGGGACAGGGAGAGGGACAGGAAGGGGACACGGGGTGGGGACAGGACCTGCCCGGGGGCTGCTGGCACCGGGACAGGGGCTGGGGGGCTCCAAGGGGGAGGGGATGGGGGTCTTGGGGCAGGGGGGTGGCCCCAGGGAGGGGTTGGTAGCCCCCAGGGGGGGTTTGGTGGCCCAAGGAGGGTTTATTAGCCCAAGGAGAGGTTGGTGGCCCCCAGGGGGGGTTTGGTGGCCCAAGGAGAGGTTAGTGGCCCCCAGGGGGGTTTTGGTGGCCCAAGGAGGGGTTGGTGGCCCAAGGGGGGGTTGGTGGCCCCCCAGGGTGGTTCGGTAGCCCGAGTGTGCTCGTTGGTGGCCACAGGTGAGCGAGGATGAGCTGGAGTCGGAGCGGGAGGAATTCCCGAGGGGGGAGGAATTCCGGGAGAAATCCGAGAGCGGGGGAAGCGACTCCGGGGGAGGAGGAGGAGGAGGAGGAGGAGGAGGAGCCCGGAAACGGCGCCGAAAGCACCGGGAAAAAAAGGAGAAAAAAACCAAAAGGAGGAAAAAAAGCGAAGAGGAGGGGGGGGGGCAGAAGGTGAAGGTAGGGACGGGGCGGGGGGAGGGGCACCCATAGGGGCAGGGGGGGGGCACCCACCGGGGGGGTCCCTCTGGTCTCCATGGGGGGTTCTGTCACCCCCTTGGGTCCTTGGGGGGGTTCTTGGTGGGGGGGGGGGGGTTCTGTCACCCCCATGGGTCCCTGGGGGGGTCCTCGGGGGGGTTCTGTCACCCCCATGGATCCCTGGGGGGGGTTCTGTCACCCTGGGGGGGGTCCTCGGGGGGGTTCTGTCACCCCCATGGATCCCTGGGGGGGGTCCTGACACCCCCATGGGTCCTTGGGGGGGGGGTGTCCTGACACCCTTGGGGTGTCCTCGGGGGGGTTCTGTCACCCCCATGGATCCGTGGGGGGGTTCTCGGGGGGGTTCTGTCACCCCCATGGATCCCTGGGGGGGTCCTCGGGGGGGGTCTGTCACCTCCATGGGTCCTTGGGGGGGTCCTTTGGCGGGGGGGTGTTCTGTCACCCCCATGGGGTCATGACACCCTGGGGGGGGGTCCTCGGGGGGGTCCCTCTGGTCTCCTTGGGGGGTTCTGTCACCCCCATGGGTCCCTGGAGGGGGTTCTCGTGGGGGTTCTGTCACCCCCTTGGGTCCCTGGGGGGGTCCCTTGGTGGGGGGGTGTTCTGTCACCCCCATGAGTCCCTGAGGGGGGTGGTCCTGACACCCTGGGGGGGTCCCTCTGGTCTCTGTAGGGGGTTCTGTCACCCCCATGGGTCCTTGGGGGGGCTTCGGACACCCTTGGCCTCGGTCACCCCAATGGGTCACCCCCCCATCTCCCCCCTTGTCCCTGTCCCCATGTGCCCCCATGTCCCCCCCTGTCCCATGTCCCCCCCCATGTCCCCTGCTGTCCCTGTCCCCCCACCCCCCTGTGTCCCCCCATGTCTCCCCCCATCCCCTTCCCCCCCCGTGTCTCCCCATGTCCCCCCCTGTCCCTGTCCCCCTGTCCCCCCATCCCCCTGTATCCCCCCCATGTCCCCCCCTGTCCCTGTCCCCCTGCCCCCCCATCCCCCTGTATCCCCCCCATGTCCCCCCCTGTCCCTGTCGCCCTGTCCCTTGCATCCATGTCTCCCCCTTGTCCCTGTCCCCCCATCCCCATGTCCTTTCTGTCCCCCCATGTCCCCCCCGTCCCTGTCCCCCCCCTTGTCCCTGTCCCCCCCCTGTCCCCGTGTCCCCCCCTTTTCTCCAGGCCGTGGAGCAGAAGTCCTCAGCTCAGCTCTTGGGTTCCTGGGGGCTGGAGGACGTGGATCACATCTTCACCGAGCAGGATTACCACACCCTCACCAACTACAAAGCCTTCAGCCAGTTCATGAGGTGGGGGCACCCTGGGGGGGCACCCGGGGGGGCACCCGGGGGGCTGGGGGGGCACCCTGAGGTTCTGGGGGGTCATTCTGAGGTTCTGAGGGGGCACCCTGGGGGCCACCCTGAGGTTCTGGGGGGCTCCTCGGAGGGCTGAGGAGGCTCCCTCAGGCCATGGGGGCTGCTCGGGGAGGGGGGGGGGCACCCTGAGGTTCTGGGGGGGCACCCTGGGAGGGTTGGGGGGCATCCTGAGGGGCACCCGGAGGGCTGGGGGTCACTCTTGAGGTACTGGGGGGCCACCCTGGGGTACTGGGGGGGTACTCTGAGGTTCTGGGGGGACACTGGGGGGCTGAGGGGGCACCCTGAGGTTCTGGGGGGTCATTCTGAGGTTCTGGGGGGCACCCTGGGGGGCTAGGGGGCACCCAGGGGGCTGGGGGGCACCCTGAGGTTCTGGGGGGGCACCCTGGGAGGGTTGGGGGGCATCCTGAGGGGCACCCGGAGGGCTGGGGGTCACTCTTGAGGTACTGGGGGGCCACCCTGGGGTACTGGGGGGGTACTCTGAGGTTCTGGGGGGACACTGGGAGGCTGGGGGGGCACCCGGGGGGCTGGGGGGGCACCCTGTAGTTCTGGGGGGCACCCTGGGGAGCTGAGGGGGCACCCTGAGGTTCTGGGGGGTCATTCTGAGGTTCTGGGGGGCACCCTGGGGGGCTGAGGGGGCACCCTGAGGTTCTGGGGGGTCATTCTGAGGTTCTGGGGGGCACCCTGGGGGGCTAGGGGGCACCCAGGGGGCTGGGGGGCACCCTGAGGTTCTGGGGGGGCACCCTGGGAGGGTTGGGGGGGCATCCTAAAGGGCACCCGGAGGGCTGGGGGTCACTCTTGAGGTACTGGGGGGTCATTCTGAGGTACTGGGGGGACACTCTGGGGGGCTGGGGGGCACCCTGAGGTTCTGGGGGGGCACCCTGAGGTACTGGGGGGGGCACTCTGAGGTTCTGGGGGTTCCTCAGTGGGCTGGGGAGGCTCCCTCAGGTCCTGGAAGCTCCTTGAGGGTTTGGGGGGGCACCCTGAGGTTCTGGGGGGGCACCCTGTGGGGGCTTAGGGGGCACCCTGGGTGGCACCCGGGGGGCTGGGGGGAACTTGGGGTGCTGGGGACATCTCAGGGTGTTGGGGAGGGGGGGCACCCGGAGGGGATGGGGGACGTCTCAAGGTAGTGGGGGGTACCTTGAGATCCTGGGGAGCATCTTGGGGTGCTGGGGGGTTCCCCTTAGTGTCCTGGGGGGTCTCCTTGGTGCCCTGGAGGGGGAGGTCCCCTTTGTGCCCTGGGGGGGTCCCCTTGGTGTCCTGGGGGGGGGTCCCCTCTGTTTCCCGGGGGGGTTCCCCTTGGCACCCTGGTCCGTCACTGGGGTCGCTGTGGGCGTCTCTGTTTTTGGGGTGCTGGGGGGGTCACCTTGGGGTGCTGGGGGTTCTGCTTGGTCCCTGGGGGGGTCCCCTCAGTTTCCTGGGGGGTTCCCCTTTGTGCCCTGGGGGAGGGGGTGTCCCCTTGGTCCCTGGGGGGTCCCCTTTGTGCCCTGGGTGGGTGCCCCCTCGGTCGCTGGGGTTGCTGCGGGCGTCTCTGGTTTTGGGGGTGCTGGGGGGGGTCCCCTTGGTTTCCTGGGGGGTCTCCTTGGTGCCCTGGAGGGGGGGGTCCCCTTTGTGCCCTGGGGGGGTCCCCTTGGTGTCCTGGGGGGGGGGTCCCCTCTGTTTCCCGGGGGGGTTCCCCTTGGCACCCTGGTCCGTCACTGGGGTCGCTGTGGGCGTCTCTGTTTTTGGGGTGCTGGGGGGGTCACCTTGGGGTGCTGGGGGTTCTGCTTGGTCCCTGGGGGGGTCCCCTCAGTTTCCTGGGGGGTTCCCCTTTGTGCCCTGGGTGGGTGCCCCCTCGGCACCCCGCTCCGTCGCTGGGGTTGCTGCGGGCGTCTCTGGTTTTGGGGGTGCGGGGGTCCCCTTGGTTTCCTGGGGGATCTCCTTGGTGCCCTGGAGGGGGGTTCCCCTTTGTGCCCTGGGGGTCCCCTGGTTTTCTGGGGTCCCCTTTGTGCCCTGGGTGGGAGCCCCCTCGGCACCCCGCTCCGTCGCTGGGCCGCGGGCGTCTCTGTGTTTTGGGGTGCTGGGGGGGTCACCTTGGGGTGCTGGGGGTTCTGCTTGGTCCCTGGGGGGGTCCCCTCAGTTTCCTGGGGGGTTCCCCTTTGTGCCCTGGAGGGGGGGGTTCCCCTTTGTGCTCTGGGGGGGTCCCCTTTGTGCCCTGGGTGGGTGCCCCCTCGGCACCCCGCTCCGTCGCTGGGGTTGCTGCGGGCGTCTCTGGTTTTGGGGGTGCGGGGGGGGTCCCCTTGGTTTCCTGGGGGGTCTCCTTGGTGCCCTGGAGGGGGGGGGTTCCCCTTTGTGCCCTGGGGGGTCCCCTTGGTCCCTGGGGGGTCCCCTTTGTGCCCTGGGTGGGTGCCCCCTCAGCACCCCGCTCCGTCGCTGGGGTCGCCGCGGGCGTCTCTGTGTTTTGGGGGTGCGGGGGGGTTCCCCAGCTGCCTCCCTGTGCCCCCCCCTCCCCCCCCCAGGCCTCTGATCGCCAAGAAGAACCCCAAGATCCCCATGTCCAAGATGATGACCATCCTGGGGGCCAAGTGGAGGGAGTTCAGTGCCAACAACCCCTTCAAGGGCTCCGCTGCCGCCGTTGCCGCCGCCGCCGCCGCTGCCGCCGCCGCCGTGGCCGAGCAGGTGTCTGCTGCCGTGGCCAACGTGGCCCCCGAGGCCCCCCCCGTGCCCCTGCGCAAGGCCAAGACCAAGGAAGGAAAAGGTGGGGTCCCCCCCGACCCCCGGCTGGGCCCCCCAAAACCCTCCCTGACAACGAGGACGCCCCCAAAAGCTCCTGCGCTTCCTCCGCCTCGGCACAAGGGTGGCTCCCCCGTGCCTGGGTTACCCCCCCCTGGATATTGGGGTTACCCCCCTGGACATTGGGGTTACCCCCCTGGATATTGGCGTTACCTCCCCTGGATATTGGGGTTACCCCCCCTGGGCATTGGGGTTACTCCCCCTGGGCATTGGGGTACCCCCCCTGGATATAGGGATTCCCCCCAGATAATGGGGTTCCCTTCCCTGGGCATTGGGGTTCCCCCCCTGGATATTGGGGTTACCCCCCCTGGATATTGGGGTTACCCCCCCTGGATATTGGGGTTCCCTTCCCTGGATATTGGGGTTACCCCCCCTGGATATTGGGGTTACCTCCCCTGGATATTGGGGTTCCCTTCCCTGGATATTGGGGTTACCCCCCCTGGATATTGGGGTTACCCCCCCTGGATATTGGGGTTCCCTCCCTGGATATTGGGGTTACCTCCCCTGGATATTGGGGTTACCCCCCTGGATATTGGGGTTCCCCCCTGGATATTGGGGCTACCCCCCCCTGGATATTGGGGTTCCCCCCCCTGGACATTGGGGTTAACCCCCCTGGGCATTGGGGTTACGCCCTCCAGATATTGGGGTTCCCTTCCCTGGACATTGGGGTCCATTGGGATCCATCCCCCCCGTCCCCTCATCTCCCCCTGTCCCCTCCTGTCCCCCCATGCCCCCCCATGTCCCCCTGATCCCCCTGTCCCCCCCCATGTCCCCCCTGCCCCCCCTTCTCACCCCATCCCCCTTTCCCCCCATGCCCCTCCTGTCCCCCTTGTCCCCCCCATCCCCGTGCCCCCCAGTTCCCCTGTCCCCCCTCTTCCCCTATCCCCTCCTGCCCCCCCCATCCCCTCCTTTCCCCCCCCTGCCCCCACATGCCCCCCCATGTCCCCTTGACCCCCCCCATGCCCCCCATGTCCCCCTGTCCCCCCCCATGTCCCCCTGACCCCCCTGTCCCCCCTTCTCACCCCTGTCCCCCTATCCCCCTGTGCTCCCCCTGTCCCCCTTGTCCCCCCTCACCCTCTGTCCCCCCGCTGCCCCCACATGCCCCCCCATGTCCCCTTGACCCCCCCTGTGCCCCCCATGTCCCCCTGACCCCCTGTCCCCCCCGTGCCCCCCAGGCCCGGGCCACAAGAAGCGGAGTCGGAGCCCGCGGGTGCCGGAGCTGAAGCGGAAGCTGAAGGGGAGGAAGATGGCGCCGCTGAAGATCAAACTGGGGGTGCTGGGGGGCAAACGCAAGAAGAGCAGCTCGGTACCCCTGTCCCCCCTGTCCCCCCATCCCCCCTGTCCCCTCTGTCCCCCCTGTCCCCCCTGTCCCCCCTGTCCCCTCTGTCCCCTCTGCCTCCCCTGCCCCCTCTGTCCCCTCTGTCCCCTCTGTCCCCTCTGTCCTCCCTGTCCCCCCCGTCCCCCCTGTCCCCTCTGTCCCCTCTGTCCCCCCTGTCCCCCCTGTCCCCCCCTGTCCCCTCTGTCCCCTCTGTCCCCTCTGTCCTCCCTGTCCCCCCTGTCCCCCCTGTCCCCTCTGTCCCCCTGTCCCCTCCCTGTCCCCCTGTCCCCCCTGTCCCCCTGTCCCCTCTGTCCCCCCCTCCCCCTGTCCCCCTGTCCTCCTGTCCCCCCTGTCCCCCTGTCCCCCCTGTCCCCCCCTGTCCCCCTGTCCCCCCCCCTGCCCCCTGCCCCCCTGTCCCCTCTGTCCCCCTGTCCCCCTGTCCCCCTGTCCCCCTGTCCCCGTCCCCCTGTCCCCATCCCCCTGTCCCCTGTCCCCCTGTCCCCTGTCCCCCTGTCCCCCTGTCCCCCTGTCCCCCCTGTCCCCTCTGTCCCCTCTGTCCCCCTGTCCCCTCTGTCCCCCCTGTCCCCTCCCTGTCCCCCCTGTCCCCTCCCTGTCCCCTCTGTCCCCTCTGTCCCTCCCTGTCCTTTCGCTGTCCTTTCCCTGTCCTGCTCCTGTCCTCCCTGTCCTCCCCTGTCCCCTCCCTGTCCTCTCCCTGTCCTCTCCCTGTCCTTTCCCTGTCACTGCTCCATGTCCCTCCCTGTCCTCTCCCTGTCCCCTCCCTGTCCCTCCCTCTCCTGCTGTCCTTCTGTCCCCTTGTCCCCCCCTGTCCCCTCATCCCTTCCTGTCCCCTTGTCACCTGCTGTCCCCCACATCCCCTCGTCCCCCCCCGTCCCCTCCTCTCTCACTGTCCCCACGTCCCCCTCTGTCCCCAAGCAGAGCGAGGACGCGGGGGAGGCTGAGGAGGAGTCTGATGCTGAGAGCCCCCCCGGGGGGGTCCTGGGTGCCCCCCCCCGCCCCGACCCCACCTCCCGCCTCAAGAAGCTCAAACGGGGACGTCCTGGGCGCAAGAAGAAGAAGGGTGAGTGTCCCCAAGTGTCCCCAAGTGTCCCCAAGTGTCCCCAAGTGTCCCCAAGTGTCCCCGAGTGTCACCCCCCCGGCTGCCACCACCAGACCCCCCCCTGGGGACGCCGGGTGACCCCCCTGTCCCTGTCCCCCCCCTCTCTCCTTGCAGCCCTCGGCCGGGAGCGCGGCCCCGGGGGGACGGGCGCGGCGCCCGCGCACGGTGAGACCCCCCCCAGTGTCCCCAAAGTGTCACCTGGGGGCCCCCAGCCCCTCCCCTCCCCCCTCAGCGGGGTCCTCGGGGCCCTCCCGCATCTCAGTGGTGGCAGCCGGGGGGGTCCCCAACCTCTGGGGGGGGTCCTTGTGTGTGTCCCCCCCTTCCCTGTCCCCACCATCTCTCCTGGGTGTCCCCACTTCCAGGGATCTCAGTGTCCCCTGGTGTCCCCAGAGCCTGTGTCCCTGCTGCCACCACACCTTGGTGTCCCCAGTGACCCCATTGCTGCTGTCCCAGTGCCCCTGTCCCCTGTCCCCCAGTGTCCCCCTGTCCCAGCACCCCTGTTCCCAGCTCTCCCCATCCCCATTGTCCCTGTCCCCTGGTGTCCCCATCCCCAGCTCCCTCCCCATTGTCCCCAGTGCCCTCTGTCCCCATCCCCAGTGCCCCCCATCCCTGTCCCCCTCCCCAGTGCCCTCTGTCCCCCTCCCCACTGTCCCCAGTGCCCCCCTTTCCCTCTCCCCATTGTCCCCAGTTCCCTCTTTCCCTCTCCCCATTGTCCCCCTCCCCATTGTCCCCAATGTCCCTCTCCCCACTGTTCCTCTTTCCCCCTCCCCATTGTCCCCAGTGCCCTCTGTCCCCATCCCCAGTGCCCCCCCATCCCTGTCCCCCTCCCCAGTGCCCTCTGTCCCCCTCCTCACTGCCCCCACTGTCCCCCTTTCCCCCTCCCCACTGTCTCCAGTGCCCCCCTGTCCCTGTCCCCCTCTCCAGTGTCCTTCTGTCCCCCTCCCCATTGTCCCCAGTGCCCCCTTTCCCCTTCCCCACTGTCCCCAGTGTCCCTCTGTCCCCCTCCCCAGTGCCCCCAGTGTCCCCCTTTCCCCCTCCCCCTTGTCTCCAGTGCCCCCCTATCCCCTCCCATCCCTGTCCCCCTCCCCAGTGCCCCCAGTGCCACCCTTTCCCCCTCCCCATTGTCCCCAATATCCCCCTCCCCACAGTCCCCAGTGTCCCCATTGTCCCCAGTGCCCTCTATCCCCCTCCCCAGTGCCCCCCATCCCTGTCCCCCTCCTCAGTGCCCCCTTTCCCCCTCCCCAGTGTCCCCAGTGTCCCCTTGTCCCCACCCATGCCCCGTCCCCCTCCCCAGTGTCCCCTTTCCCCCTCCCCACTGTCCCCAGTGTCCCCCTGTCCCCCTCCCCACTGTCCCCAGTGTCCCCTTGTCCCCACCCATGCCCCGTCCCCCTCCCCAGTGTCCCCTTTCCCCCTCCCCACTGTCCCCAGTGTCCCCCTGTCCCCCTCCCTGTCCCCAGTCCTGTCCCCCCATGCCCCTGTCCCCCTCCCCAGTGTCCCCTTTTCCCTACACTGTCCCCAGTGTCCCCCTCATCCCCCACTGTCCCAGTGTCCCCACCATCCCCACCCCAGTCCCTGTCCCCCTCCCCACTGTCCCCAGTGTCCCCTTGTCCCCACCCATGCCCCGTCCCCCTCCCCAGTGTCCCCTTTCCCCCTCCCCACTGTCCCCAGTGTCCCCCTGTCCCCCTCCCCACTGTCCCCAGTGTCCCCCTGTCCCCACCCATGCCCCCTTTCCCCCTCCCCACTGTCCCCAGTGTCCCCTGTCCCCCTCCCCAGTGTCCCCAGTGTCCCCCTGTCCCCACCCGTGTCCCCTGTCCCCCTCCATCCTGTTCCTGGGCTCTCCCCCTCAGGTCCTGGCCCAGAGGAGGAGGGGGATGGCTACGAAACGGACCACCAGGACTACTGTGAGGTGTGCCAGCAGGGGGGGGAGATCATCCTGTGTGACACGTGTCCCCGGGCATACCACCTCGTCTGCCTCGACCCCGAGCTCGACAGAGCCCCCGAGGGACGCTGGAGCTGTCCCCACTGCGTGGGTGCAGGGGCTGGGGGGCACTGGGAGCCACTGGGGGGGCGTGGGGGGCACTGGGAGGGGTGTGGGGGGCACTGGGAGCCACTGGGGTGGCACTGGGAGTCACTGGGAGGGGTGTGGGGGGCACTGGGGGCACCTGGGAGGGGTGTGGAGGGCACTGGGAGCCACTGGGGTGGCACTGGGAGGGGTGTGGGGGGCACTGGGAGTCACTGGGAGGGGTGTGGGGTTCACTGGGGGGGGTGTGGGGGGCACTGGGAGCCACTGGGAGGGGTGTGGGGTTCACTGGGGGGGGGTGTGGGGGGCACTGGGAGCCACTGGGAGGGGTGTGGGGGGCACCGGGTGGGGTGTGGGGGGCACTGGGGGGGTGTGGAGGGCACTGGGAGCCACTGGGAGGGGTGTGGGGGGCACTGGGAAGGGTGTGGGGGGCACTGGGAAGGGTGTGGGGGGCACTGGGTGGGGTGTGGGGGGCACTGGGAGTCACTGGGGGGGCACTGGGAGTCACTGGGAGGGGTGTGGGGGGCACTGGGGGTGTGTGGAGGGCACTGGGAGCTACTGGGAGGGGTGTGGGGGGCACTGGGAAGGGTGTGGGGGGCACTGGGGGCAACTGGGAGGGGTGTGGGGGGCACTGGGGAGGGGGGCACTGGGATGGGGTGGGCACTGGGAGGGGTGTAGGGGGCACTGGGGTTTTTTTGGGTGTTTCTGGGGTGGTTTTGGGGTGTTTTTGGGGTGTTTTTGGGGGTGTTTTTCAGGGGTTCTTTTGGTGGTCTTTGGGGTGGTTTTGGGGGTGTTTTTGGGGTGTTTTTGGGGTGTTTTTCAGGTGGTTCTTTTGGTGGTTTTGGGGGTGGTTTTGGGGGTGGTTTTGGGGTGTTTTTGGGGTGTTTTTCGGGGTGTTTTCGGGGTGTTTTTGGGGTGTTTTTGGGGTGTTTTTCAGGTGGTTCTTTTGGTGGTTTGGGGGTGGTTTTGGGGTGTTTTTGGGGTGTTTTTGGGGTGTTTTGGGTTCGGGTGTTTTTCAGGTGGTTCTTTTGGTGTTTTTGGGGTGTTTTTGGGGGTGTTTTTGGGGTGTTTTTGGGTGTTTTTGGGTGTTTTTCAGGTGGTTCTTTTGGTGGTTTTTGGGGTGGTTTTGGGGGTGTTTTTCGGGTGGTTCTTTTGGTGGTTTTTGGGGTGTTTTTGGGGTGTTTTGGGGGTGTTTTTCAGGTGGTTCTTTTGGTGTTTTTGGGGGTGTTTTTGGGGTGTTTCTCGGTGTTTTTGTTTTTTTGGTGTCCCTGACTCGGGGTTGTCGCTCAGGAGAAGGAGGGGGTGCAGTGGGAGGCGAAGGAGGAGGAGGAGGAGGAGGAAGAGGAGGAGGAGGAGGGTGAGAAGGAGGAGGAAGATGACCACATGGAGTACTGCCGGGTGTGTAAGGACGGGGGGGAGCTGCTCTGCTGCGACGCCTGCGTCTCCTCATACCACATCCACTGCCTCAACCCCCCCCTGCCTGAGGTCCCCAACGGAGAGTGGCTCTGTCCCCGCTGCACGGTACGGGGACACGGGGGGTGGGGGGGACACCGGGGGGTGGGGGGGAGGCTGGGGGATGGGGGGACACTGGGGGGTGGGGGTGGGACAGGGGGACAGGGATAGAGCAAGGGGATGGGGACAGGGGGACACCGGGGGGTGGGGGGGACACTGGGGGGTGGGGGGGACAGGGGGACAGGGATAGAGCAAGGGGATGGGGACAGGGGGACACCGGGGGATGAGGGGGACACTGGGGAGTGGGGGGACACTGGGGGATGGGGGACACACCGGGGGGTGGGGGGGACACTGGGGGGTGGGGGGGACACTGGGTAATGGGGGGGACACTGGGGGGTGGGGGGACACTGGGTAATGGGGGGGACACTGGGGGGTGGGAGGGACACTGGGGGTGGGGGTGGGACAGGGGGACAGGGGTAGAGCAAGGGATGGGGACAGGGAGAGGGGATGGGGACACTGGGGGTGGGGGACACCGGGGATGGGGGACACTGGGGGTGGGGGACACCGGGGATGGGGGACACTGGGGGGTGGGGACACGGGGATGGGGGGGACACAGGGGGGTGGGGGGGACACTGGGGGGTGGGGGGGACAGGGATAGAGCAAGGATGGGGACTGGGGGGGAGAGGGGGATGGAGGGGACACTGGGGAGTGGGGGGACACTGGGGGGTGGGGGGGGACACTGGTGGATGGGGGGGACACACCGGGGGGTGGGGGGGACACTGAGGGGTGGGGGGACACTGGGGGATGGGGGTGGGACAGGGGGACAGGAGTAGAGCAAGGGGATGGGGACAGGGGGAGAGGGGGATGGGGGACACCGTGGGGGGACACTGGGGAGTGGGGGACACTGGGGGTGGGGGGACAGGGGTGGGACAGGGGACAGGGGAGACAAGGGGATGGGGACAGGGGGACACCAGGGGATGGGGGGGACACTGGGGGGTGGGGGGGACAGGGGTGGGACAGGGGGACCGGGATAGAGCAAGGGGATGGGGACAGGGGGACACCGGGGGATGAGGGGGACACTGGGGGATGGGGGGGACACTGGGGGGTGGGGGGACACTGGGGGATGGGGGGGACAGGGGGACAGGGGTAGAGCAAGGGGATGGGGACTGGGGGGGAGAGGGGGATGGGGGGGACACTGGGGAGTGGGGGGACACTGGGGGGTGGGGGCACTGGGGGGGGGACACTGGGGGATGGGGGTGGGACAGGGGGACAGGGATAGAGCAAGGGGATGGGGACAGGGGGGGAGAGGGGGATGGGGGGGACACTGGGGAGTGGGGGGACACCGGGGGTGGGGGGGACACTGGGGGGTGGGGGGACACAGGGGGGTGGGGGGACACTGGGGGGTGGGGGGGACACTGGGGGATGGGGGACACTGGGGGATGGGGGGACACTGGGGGATGGGGGGACACTGGGGGATGGGGGTGGGATGGGGACAGGGGGACAGGGGTAGAGCAAGGGGATGGGGACAGGGGGACACCGGGGGAGAGGGGGACACTGGGGGGATGGGGGGGACACTGGGGGGTGGGGGGACACTGGGGGTGGGGGGACACTGGGGGGTGGGGGGGACAGGGGGACAGGGATAGAGCAAGGGGATGGGGACAGGGGGACACCGGGGGATGAGGGGGACACTGGGGAGTTGGGGGACACCGGGGGTGGGGGGACACCGGGGGGTGGGGGGACACTGGGGGATGGGGGGACACTGGGGGTGAGGGGACAGGGACAGGGGAGAGCAAGGGGATGGGGACAGGGGGGGAGAGGGGGATGGGGGGGACACTGGGGGGTGGGGGGACACCGGGGGATGGGGGGGACACTGGGGGGTGGGGGGACACCGGGGGATGGGGGGGACACTGGGGGGTGGGGGGACACTGAGGGGTGGGGGGACACTGGGGGGTGGGGGGGACAGGGGGACAGGGATAGAGCAAGGGGATGGGGACAGGGGGACACCGGGGGATGAGGGGGACACTGGGGAGTTGGGGGACACCGGGGGTGGGGGACACCGGGGGGTGGGGGAGACACTGGGGGATGGGGGGACAGGGACAGGGGGACAGGTGGGGACAGGGGACACCGGGGATGGGGGAAACTGGGGAGTGGGGGACACTGGGGGTGGGGGACTGGGTGGGGGACACTGGGGATGGGGGGGACACCGGGGGGTGGGGGGGACACTGAGGGGTGGGGGGACACTGGGGGATGGGGGGGACAGGGGGACAGGGGTAGAGCAAGGGGATGGGGACAGGGGGACACCAGGGGATGGGGGGGACACTGGGGAGTGGGGGGACACCGGCAGGTGGGGGGACACTGAGGGGTGGGGGGGACACCGGGGGATGGGGGGGACACACCGGGGGGTGGGGGGACACTGGGGGGTGGGGGTGGGACAGGGGGACAGGGATAGAGCAAGGGGATGGGGACAGGGGGACACCGGGGGATGGGGGGGACACTGGGACAGGGGACAGGGGGGGGACAGGGGGATACTGGTACAGGGGGGGACAGGGACACTAGGGGATGGGGGGGACATGGGGGGTGGGGGGAACACTGGGGGATGAGGGGGGGGGAGACAGGGGGGGAGAGGGACAGGGGGGGACAGGAAGGGGACAGGGGGACACTGGGACAGGGACAGGGGGGACACCAGGGGATAGGGGGGACACTGGGACATGGGGAGGGGACAGGGGGACACCAGGATAGGGACAGGGGGACACTGGGACAGGGATGGGGGGTCACGGGGGGACAGGGGGACAGGGGACACCGGGACAGGGAGGGGGGACAGGGGGACACCGGGGGATGGGGGGGGACAGGGGGACACTGGGATGGGGGTGGGACGTGGGGACATGGGGACAGGGAGGGGATGGGGACATGGAGAAGATGTCACCTTATCCCCCATCTCACCACGTCCCCCCATGTCCCCCCTGTTCCCCCTGTTCCCCTGTCCCCCCCTTTCCCCCCTGTCCCCCCTGTTCCCCCCTGCTGTCCCCCCTGTCCCCCCCTGTCCCCCCTGTCCCCCTGTCCCCCCTGTCCCCCCTGTCCCCCTGTTCCCCCCTCTGTCCCCCCTGTTCCCCCCTGTTCCCCCCTGTCCCCCCTGTCCCCCCTGTCCCCCCTGTCCCCCCCTGTCCCCCATGTCCCCCCTGTCCCCCCTGTCCCCCCCTGTCCCCCCTGTCCCCCCTGTTCCCTCTCCCCCCTGTCCCCCCTGTCCCCCATGCCCCCCTGTCCCCCTCTCCTGTCCCCCATGTCCCCCCTGTCCCCCCCTGTCCCCCCCGCAGTGCCCAGTGCTGAAGGGGAGGGTCCAGAAGATCCTTTACTGGAGGTGGGGGGAACCACCCCCCCCTGTGGCCGCCCCCCCCGGGGCTCCCCCCCCCCCCGAGGGGCCCCCCCAGGCCCTCCAGGGCCGCTCCGAGAGGGAATTCTTCGTCAAGTGGGTCGGGCTCTCCTACTGGCACTGCTCCTGGATCAAGGAGCTGCAGGTACTGGGGGGGGCCCCCCAAGAATCTCAGGGACCCCCCTACACCCCCTGGGGGGGGGCAGCACGGGGGGGACCCCATCAAACCCCGGGGGGGGGCCACAAACCTAAGGGACCCCCCCAGAGACTGTGGTGCTGGGGGGACCCCCTGGGGGGGGAACTCCCTGACCCCCTGGGGGGGGGAACCTAAATCTTGGGGAGCCCCACACCCTCTGGGGGGCCCCCCAAACCCTCAGGGACCCCCCTACACCCCCTGGGGGGGGCAGTACAGAGGGGACCCCATCAAACCCTGGGGGGGGAAGCACAAACCTAAAGGACCCCCAGAGACCGTGGTGCTGGGGGGACCCCCTGGGGGGGGAACCTAAATCTTGGGGACCCCCCCACCCTCTGGGGGGCCCCCCAAACCCTCAGAGACCCCCCCACACCCCCTGGGGGGGGCAGCACAGAGGGGACCCCATCAAACCCTGGGGGGGGCCACAAACCTAAGGGACCCCCACAGACCATGCTGCTGGGGGACCCCCTGGGGGGGGAACCTAAATCTTGGGGACCCCCCCACCCTCTGGGGGGCCCCCCAAACCCTCAGAGACCCCCCCAACACCCCCTGGGGGGGGCAGCACAGGGGGGACCCCATCAAACCCTGGGGGGGGGAAGCACAAACCTAAGGGACCCCCCCAGACCATGATGCTGGGGGGAACCTCTCAACCCCTGGGTGGGGAAACCAAACTCTTGGGGACCCCCCCACCCTCTGGGGGCCCCCCAAAATCCCCAGGAGGGTTCAGGGGGGTCTCCCAGTTCCCCCCTGGGGGGGTCCTCAGGCCTGGGGACCCCCCTCCCATCCCCAAACCATCCATGGCTGGAAACAGGCAGCACCCCCTTATCCCCCTTATCCCCAGGGGGCTCCAGGGATGGGGGGAGCACCCCAAAATACTCGGGGGGTCCCCCAAAGGGGGGGGGGCTCCCTAATTTCTCCTCTGGGGGGGTCCACAAGCTTGGGGATCCCCCCTCCCATCCCCAAACCATCCTTGGGTGGGATGTGGGGGGAGACGGGCAGCACCCCCTTATCCCCAGGGGGTTCCAGGAGCCCGGGGGGGGTTCCCCTAATTTTGGGGTGCCCCCCCCCGGTAATTTTGGGGTGTCCCCCCCCCAGTTGGAGATCTTCCACCTGGTGATGTACCGGAACTACCAACGGAAGAACGACATGGATGAGCCCCCCCCCCTGGACTACGGCTCCGGGGACGATGACCCCAAGAGCGAGAAGAGGGGGGGGGTCGGGGGGGGGGACCCCATTTTTGGGGGGATGGAGGAAAGGTTCTACCGCTACGGCATCAAACCCGAGTGGATGACAGTGCACAGGATCATCAACCACAGGTGGGGGGCACAGGGCACAGGGGGGGCATGGGGGGACATGGGGGGGACAGGAGGCATCAGGGGGCATGGGGGGACAGGGGACATCAGGAGGAGAGGGGGGATGGGGGGGCATGGGGGGGACAGGGGGACATTGGGGGACAAGGGGGGCATGGGGGAAGAGTCATCAGGGGGCATGGGGGGACAGGGGACATCAGGAGGAGAGGGGGGATGGGGGGGCATGGGGGGACAGGGGGACATTGGGGGACAAGGGGGGCATGGGGGGGACAGGGGTCATCGGGAGGAGAGGGGGGACAGGGGACATCAGGAGGAGAGGGGGATGGGGCATGGGGGGACAGGGACATTGGGGGATGGGGGGCATGGGGGACAGGGGGCATCAGGAGGACAGGGGCTGGGGGGCATGGGGGACAGGGGACATCAGGAGGAGAGGGGGGACGGGGGGGCATGGGGGGACAGGGGGGACATGGGGGACATGGGGGGGACAGGGGGCATCAGGGGGCATGGGGGGACAGGGGACATCAGGAGGAGAGGGGGGACGGGGGGGCATGGGGGGACAGGGGTCATCGGGAGGACAGGGGACATGGCATGGGGACAGGGGGACATTGGGGGACGGGGGGCATGGGGGGACAGGGGGCATCAGGGGGCAAGGGGGACAGGGACATCGGGAGAGAGGGGGATGGGGGGCATGGGGGACGGGGCATGGGGGGACAGGGGACATCAGGAGGAGAGGGGGGACGGGGGGGCATGGGGGGACAGGGGTCATCGGGAGGACAGGGGACATTGGGGGGCATGGGGGGACAGGGGACATAGGGGGACAGGGGGGACAGGGGGGACAGGGGGCACAGGGGGCATGGGGGGACAGGGGACATCAGGAGGAGAGGGGGGACGGGGGGACATGGGGGGACAGGGGGACATGGGGGGACAGGGGGCATGGGGGACAGGCATCAGGAGGAGAGGGGGACAGGGGGCATGGGGGACATGGGGACATGGGGACAGGGGACATCAGGAGGAGAGGGGGACGGGGCATGGGGGACAGGAGGGCATGGGGGGACAGGGGGCATTGGGAGGACGGGGGGCAGGGGGGGGCAGGGGGACATTAGGGGACATTGAGGGGACATTGGGACATTGGGACTTGGTGTCCCCATGGTGCCCACTGTCCCCCCTGTCCCTGCTGTCCCCCACTATTCCCACTGTCCCCCCCTTTCCCTTCTGTCCCCCACTGTCCCCTGCTGTCCCCACTGTCCCCGCTGTCCCCCACATCCCCACTGTCTCCCCCTGTCCCTTGTCCCCCCCTGTCCCTTCTGTCCCCTTGTCCCCTGTGTCCCCCCCTGTCCCTACTGTCCCCTACTGTCCCCCGTGTCCCTGCTGTCCCTGCTGTCCCCTGCTGTCCCCCCCTGTCCCTACTGTCCCCCCTGTCCTGTGTCCCCCCTATCCCCACTGTCCCCCCTGTCCCTGCTGTCCCCCCTGTCCCTACTGTCCCCTGCTGTCCCCCATGTCCCTGCTGTCCCCTGCTGTCCCCCCCTGTCCCTCTGTCCCCTATGTCCCCCTGTCCCTGCTGTCCCTGCTGTCCCCTGCTGTCCCCCCTGTCCCTACTGTCCCCCCTGTCCTGCTGTCCCCCACTATCCCCCACTGTCTCCCCCTGTCCCTACTGTCCCCTCTGTCCCCCTGTCCCTCTGTCCCCTGTGTCCCCCCCTGTCCCCCACTGTCCCTGCTGTCCCCCCCTGTCCCCCACTGTCCCTGCTGTCCCCCCCTGTCCCTACTGTCCCCTGCTGTCCCCCCCTGTCCCTTCTGTCCCCCCCTGTCCCTACTGTCCCCTGCTGTCCCCCGTGTCCCTGCTGTCCCCTGATGTCCCCTGGGTGTGACAGTGTGGACAGGAAGGGGCAGTACCATTACCTGGTGAAGTGGCGGGACCTGCCCTATGACCAGGCCACCTGGGAGGAGGACGAGATGCCCATCCCTGACTATGACCTCCACAAGATGGCTTACTGGAAGCACCGGTGAGGGACAGGGGACCTGGGGACACGGGGGGACACAGGGGGGACGTACACACACACACACAACAACAAGGGGACACAGGGGGACATGGGGGGACAAGGGGGCACGGGGATATGGAGGGACATGGAGGGGATGGAGACACTGGGAGATGGGGACACGGGGATGTGGGGACATGGGGGGGACAGGGGGACATGGGGGGCATGGGGACACGGGGAGATGTAGGGACACGGAGGGGATGGAGACACTGGGAGGAGATGGGGACACGGGGGGGATGTGGGGACATGGGACAGGGGGACACGGGGTGACACGGGGGCACGGGGAGATGGAGGGACATGGAGGGGATGGAGACACTGGGAGGAGATGGGGACACAGGGATGTGGGGACAAGGGGGGGATGTGGGGACACAGGGGGGACGTGGGGACACAGGGGGGACGTGGGGACACGGGGGGGACAAGGGGGGCATGGGGACATGAGGAGACTTGGGGACATGGGGGGGGATGGAGATACTGGGGAGAGGTGGGGACATGGGGACAGTGGGGGGAGGTGGGGACAAGGGGGAGTGTAGGGGGGACATGGGGGGGTGTGGGGACATGAGGGGACGTGGGGACACGGGGATGTGGGGGGACAGGGGGACACGAGGGGACGTGGGGACACAGGGTGATGTGGGGGGGACATGGGGACACATGAGGGGGACACAGGGACACCCCCATGTCCCTCTCTGCCCCCGTGTCCTCATCGTGTCCCCACGTCTCTTCATAACTTTGTGTCCCCTCTCGTGTCCCTGTGTCCCTCCCATGTCCTGTCCCCTCATGTCCCCCGGTGACCCCTGGTGTCCCCTGGTGTCCCCCTGTCCCCCCCTTGTCCCCCGATGTCCCCCCCGGGAGGTGTTCATGGGGGAGGACCCCGCTCAGCCGCGGCGCTACAAGAAGAAGAAGAAAGAGACCCCTGGGGAGGGGCCCCCCGACTCCCCCACCAACGATGTGGGTGCCCCCCCAGGGTCCTTTGGGTCCCCTCTGCTGTCCCCTGAGACCCCCGGGTCACTGAGGACCCCTGGGGGTCCCTTGGGTGGGGGGGGGTGTTCATTCCCCTGAACATGGGGGTCCCTTAGCCCCCCTCTGTCCCTGCCACCCCCTGGGGGTCCCTGGGGGGGTTCACCCCCTGGACATGGGGGTCCCTTAGCCCCCCTCTGTCCCTGCCACCCCCTGGGGGTCCCTGGGGGGGGTTCATTCCCCCAGACACCAGGGTCCCCTGAGACCCCTCTGTCACTGCTGACCCTGGGGGGGTTCACCCTCTGGACATGGGGGTCCCTTGAGGCCCCTCTGTCCCTGCTGACCCTGGAGGTCCCTTGGGGGGGTTTCAACCCCTGGACATGGGGGTCCCCTGAGACCCCTGTGTCACTCCTGACCCCTGGGGGCCCCTGGGGGGGTTCACCCCCTGGACATGGGGGTCCCTTAGCCCCCCTCTGTCCCTGCTGACCCTGGGGGTCCCTTGGGGGGGGTTCATTCCCCCAGACACCAGAGTCCCTGATGACCCTGATGTCACTGCTGACCCTGGGGGTCCCTTGGGGGGGCTTTCACCCCCCTGTCCTGGGGGTCCCCTCCCTGAGTGCCCCCTCCCCTCTGTCCCCAGCCCACGGTGAAGTACGAGACGCAGCCCCGGTTCATCACGGCCACGGGGGGGACCCTGCACCTCTACCAGCTGGAGGGGCTCAACTGGCTGAGGTTCTCCTGGGCCCAGAGCACAGACACCATCCTGGCTGACGAGATGGGGCTGGGCAAGACCATCCAGACCATCGTCTTCCTCTACTCCCTCTACAAGGAGGTGAGGGTGGCTCAGCAGCTTCCTGAGGGCACCTGCGTGACCCTGGTGGCACCTTCATGGCCCCTGGTGGCACCTTCATGGCCCCTGGTGGCACCCACCTGGTCCTAGTGGCATCTTCATGGCCCCTGGTGGTACCTTCATGGCCCCTGGTGGCACCTTCATGATCCCTGGTGGCACCTTCATGGCCCCTGGTGGCACCCACCTGGTCCTAGAGGCACCTTCATGGCCCTTGGTGGCCCCTTCATAACCTATGTGGCATCTTTGTTAACCTGGTGGCACCTTCGTGACCCCTGGGGGCACCTTCATGGCCCTTGGTGGCACCTTTGTGACCTTGGTGGCACCTTCTTGGCCCCTGGTGGCACTTGATGGCCCCTGGTAGCACCTGCCTGAGTCATGGTGTCACCCACACTGTCCCCACCCTGTCCCCCCAGGCCCCTGTCCCCACATCCCCACACTGTCCCCACGTCCCCCAGGCCCTGTCCCACCCTGTCCCACCCTGTGCCCCCATCCCCCAGGCCCTGTCCCACCCTGTCCCCCCATCCCCCAGGCCCCTGTCCCACCCTGTCCCACCCTGTCCCCCTGTCCCCCAGGCCCTGTCCCACCCTGTCCCACCCTGTGCCCCCGTCCCCCAGGCCCTGTCCCACACTGTC
Organism: Archilochus colubris; assembly: GCA_023079485.1. Classification (NCBI taxonomy): domain Eukaryota; kingdom Metazoa; phylum Chordata; class Aves; order Apodiformes; family Trochilidae; genus Archilochus; species Archilochus colubris. The sequence continues at coordinate 51,744 of JALBCY010000285.1, read as the reverse complement.
CCCACGTCCCCCAGGCCCTGTCCCACCCTGTGCCCCCATTCCCCAGGCCCCTGTCCCACCCTGTCCCACCCTGTCCCCGTGTCCCCCAGGCCCTGTCCCACACTGTCCCCCTATCCCCCAGGTCCTGTCCCACCCTGTCCCACCCTGTGCCCCCGTCCCCCAGGCCCTGTCCCACCCTGTCCCCGTGTCCCCCAGGCCCTGTCCCACACTGTCCCCACATCCCCAAGGGCCCTGTCCCACCCTGTCCCACCCTGTCCCACCCTGTCCCCCCATCCCCCAGGCCCTGTCCCACCCTGTCCCCCCATCCCCCAGGTCCTGTCCCACCCTGTCCCACCCTGTGCCCCCGTCCCCCAGGCCCTGTCCCACACTGTCCCCCCATCCCCCAGGCCCCTGTCCCACCCTGTCCCCATGTCCCCAAGGGCCCTGTCCCCATGTCCCGCAGGCCCCTGTCCCACCCTGTCCCACCCTGTCCCTGCATCCCCCAGGCCCTGTCCCACACTGTCCCCACGTCCCCCAGGCCCTGTCCCACCCTGTGCCCCCATTCCCCAGGCCCTGTCCCACCCTGTGCCCCCATTCCCCAGGCCCCTGTCCCACCCTGTCCCCCCAGGCCCTTGTCCCACCCTGTCCCACCCTGTCCCCCCATCCCCCAGGCCCCTGTCCCACCCTGTCCCACCCTGTGCCCCCATCCCCCAGGCCCTGTCCCACCCTGTCCCACCCTGTCCCCCCATCCCCCAGGCCCTGTCCCACACTGTCCCCACGTCCCCAAGGGCCCTGTCCCCACATCCCCACACTGTCCCCCCATTCCCCAGGCCCTGTCCCACCCTGTCCCACCCTGTCCCCCCATTCCCCAGGCCCTGTCCCACCCTGTCCCACCCTGTCCCCCCGTCCCCCAGGCCCTGTCCCACACTGTCCCCCCATCCCCCAGGCCCCTGTCCCACATTGTCCCCACGTCCCCAAGGGCCCTGTCCCACCCTGTCCCACCCTGTCCCACCCTGTCCCCCCATCCCCCAGGCCCCTGTCCCACCCTGTCCCCCCATTCCCCAGGCCCCTGTCCCACCCTGTCCCACCCTGTCCCCATGTCCCCCAGGCCCCTGTCCCACCCTGTCCCCCCATTCCCCAGGCCCCTGTCCCACCCTGTCCCACACTGTCCCCCCATCCCCCAGGCCCTGTCCCACACTGTCCCCACGTCCCCAAGGGCCCTGTCCCCGTGTCCCCGTGTGACGCGCTGTCCCCCAGGGCCACACCAAGGGCCCGTTCCTCGTCAGCGCCCCGCTCTCCACCATCATCAACTGGGAGAGGGAGTTCCAGATGTGGGCCCCGGCCTTCTACGTTGTCACCTACACTGGGGACAAGGACAGCAGGGCCATCATCCGGGAGAACGAGTTCTCCTTCGATGACACCGCCATCAAGGGGGGCAAGAAGGCCTTCAAGATGAAGGTGGGCACGGGGGGGGGACAGCTGGGGGTCTTAGGGTGACAGCTGGGTGTCTGAGACCCCCCCAGGGTGACAGGGTGTCCCCTAAGGCACCTGGGGACATCTGGGTGCCTTAGGGTGACAGATGGGTGCCTGGGACCCCCCCAGGGTGACAGGGTGTCCCCTAATGCACATGGGGACATCTGGGTGCCTTAGGGTGACATATGGGTGCCTGGGACCCCCCCAACACCACCCAAACCCTAGGGGACATCTGGGTGTCTGGAACATTTAGGGGGACAGCTGGGGGCCTTAGGGTGACAGATGGGTGTTTGGGACCCCCCTGGGGACATCTGGGTGTCTGGGATTCCTGGGGTGACATCTGGGTGTCTTAGGGTGACATCTGGGACCCCTGGGGTGGCATTGGTGTCCCTATGGGTGGGGGTGTTGGGTGTCCCCATGGGGGGGGTCCTGGTGTTGTCCCCAAGGGGGGTTCCTGGGGGTGTCCCCATAAGGGGGGGTGGGCTGAGGGGTGGTGCTGTCCCCAAGGGGGGGTTCCTGGGGGTGTCTCCATGGGGGGGAATCCTGGTGGTGTCCCCACAGGGGGGTCCTGGGGGTGTCCCCATGAGGAGGGGTGGGCTGAGGGGTGGTGCTGTCCCCAAGGGGGGGTCCCTGGGGGTCTGGGGGTGTCCCCATTGGGGGGTCCTGCGGCTGTCCCCACGGGGGGGGTGGGCTGAGGGGTGGTGCTGTCCCCAAGGGGGGGTTCCTGGGGGTGTCCCCATAAGGGGGGGTGGGCTGAGGGGTGGTGCTGTCCCCACGGGGGGGGGTCCTGTCCCCCCTGGCCGTGCTGACAGCCGTGGCAGCGGGAGGCCCAGGTGAAGTTCCACGTCCTGCTGACCTCCTACGAGCTGATCACCATCGACCAGGCTGCCCTGGGCTCCATCCGCTGGGCCTGCCTGGTGGTGGATGAAGCCCACCGCCTCAAAAACAACCAGTCCAAGGTGCCTGGGACACTGGGGAAGGGGACAGGGGAGGGACAGGGGGCTCCACAGGGCACCCCGCAGGGCTGGCACCGCCGGGAAAGGGTCCTCGGGTGGTTTGGAGGGGTGGGGAGGGGTCCTCAGGTGACTTGGGATGGTTGGGAAGGGTCTTCGGGTGGCTTGGGGTGGTGGGGAAGGGTCCTCGGGTGACTTGGGATGGTTGGGAAGGGTCCTCGAGTGGCTTGGGGGGATGGGGAAGGGTCCTCGGGTGGTTTGGAGGGGTGGGGAAGGGTCCTTGGGTGGCTTGGGATGGTTGGGAAGGGTCCTCGGGTGACGTGGGGTGGTGGGGAAGGGTCCTTGGATGACTTGGGGCCATCAGGAAGGGTCCTCGGGTGACTTGAGGAGGCTGGGAAGGGTCCTTGGATGACTTGGGGTCACTGGGGAGGGTCCTCGGGTGGTCTGGGGGGATGGGGAAGGGTCTTCAAGTGACTTGGGGGGATGGGGAAGGGTCCTTGGGTGACTTGGGGTCACGGGGAAGGGTCTTCAGGTGACTTGTGATCACCGGGGTCTTTCCTGGGTCCCTTGGTGCTTGGGGGAGGTCTGGGGTCTCTCCTGGGTCCCCGGGTGCTCGGGGGAGGTCTGGGGTCTCTCCTGGGTCCCCAGGTGATTGGGGTGGGGGTCTCTGCCCCAGTTTTTCCGGGTGCTGAACGGGTACAAGATTGAGCACAAGCTGCTGCTGACCGGGACCCCGCTGCAGAACAACCTGGAGGAGCTGTTCCACCTCCTCAACTTCCTCACCCCCGAGAGATTCAAGTATGGGGACACCCCCAGACCCTCCTGTCCCCTCCTGTCCCCTCCTGGCACCCAACGGACCCTCCTGTCCCCTCCTGGCACCCAGCAGACCCTCCTGTCCCCTCCTGTCCCCACCTGGCACCCAACAGACCCTCCTGGAACCCACTGTCCCCTCCTGGCACCCACTGTCCCCTCCTGGCACCCAACAGACCCTCCTGTCCCCTCCTGTCCCCTCCTGGCACCCAATGGCCCCTCCTGGCACCTGATGTCCCTTCAGGTCCCCTCCTGTCCCCCGACGTCCCCTTGTCCCCCCACTTCCCTCAAATGTCCCCACATCCCCCCATGTCCCCTTGTCCCCCGATGTCCCCTTGTCCCCCCATGTCCCCCAGTGATGTCCCCTTGTCCCCCAGCAACCTGGAGGGCTTCCTGGAGGAGTTTGCAGACATCTCCAAGGAGGATCAGATCAAGAAGCTCCACGACCTCCTGGGGCCCCACATGCTGCGGCGCCTCAAGGCCGACGTCTTCAAGAACATGCCCGCCAAAACCGAGCTGATCGTGCGCGTGGAGCTCAGCCCCATGCAGAAGTGAGGGGGGGACAGGGACAGGGACAGGGACAGGGACAGGGACAGGGACAGGGGGGTGGCGGGAGGCTGGAAGGAGTGGAGGGAACTGGTTGGGTTGGGTTGGAGGAGTTGGTGTTGGTGGAGTTGGTGGAGATGGTTGGGTTGAGTTGGTTGGGTTGGGTTGAGTTGGTTGGATTGACCTTGGTGGTGGTGTTGGTGGAGCTGGTTGGGTAGAACTCCTTGGTAGAGCTGGTTGGGTGGAGTTGGTGCTGGGTGGAGTTGGTTGGGTGGAGTTGGTGTTGGGTGGAGTTGGTTGGGTGGAGTTGGTGCTGGGTGGAGTTGAAAAAAAAAAAAAGTTGGGTGGAGTTGGTTGGGTGGAGTTGGTTGGGTGGAGTTGGTGTTGGAGTTGATGGAGCTGGTTGGGTTGGGTTGGGTTGGGTTGGGTTGAGTTGGTTGGGTGGAGGTGGTTGGGTTGACCTTGGTGGTGGAGTTGGTGGTGTTGGTGTTGGTGGTTGGGTGGAGCTGTTGGGAGGATCCCATTGGTTGTTGTTGGGAGGATCCCATTGGTGGAGCTCAGCTCCATGTGGAGCTCTGGGGGTCTTGGGATTGCCCGGTTGTCCCCATGCCCTCCGGGTGTCCCCATGTCCCCCGTGACCCCCGGGTGTCCTCATGTCCCCCCCCCCCCACCCCCCCCCACCCCCCACCCCCCCCTGGGTGTCCCCATGTCCCCCGTGACCCCTTGGTGTCCCCATGCTCCCCATGACCCTGGGTGTCCCCATCCCCCTTGTGACCTCTGGGTGTCCCCATGTCCCTGGGTGTCCCCATGCCCCCAATGACCCCCAGTTGTTCCCATGCCCCCCGTGACCCCTGTCCCCTGGGTGTCCCCATGCCCCCCGTGACCCCCCCCGGGTGTCCCCATGCCCCCTGTGACCCCGTGTCCCCTGGGTGTCCCCATGCCCCCAGTGACCCCATGTCCCCCGGGTGTCCCCATGCCCCCAGTGCCCCCCAGTGTCCCCTGGGTGTCCCCATGCCCCCCGTGACCCCGGGTGTCCCCTGGGTGTCCCCATGCCCCCCGTGACCCCAGGTGTCCCCTGGGTGTCCCCATGCCCCCCGTGACCCCGGGTGTCCCCTGGGTGTCCCCATGTCCCCAGGAAGTACTACAAATACATCCTGACACGGAACTTCGAGGCGCTGAACTCGCGGGGCGGTGGCAATCAGGTGTCCCTGCTCAACATCATGATGGACCTCAAGAAGTGCTGCAACCACCCCTACCTCTTCCCTGTGGCTGCCATGGTGGGGACACGGGGACAGGGAGGGGACACGGGGACAGGGAGGGGACAGGGGGACAGGGAGGGGACAGGGAGGGGACACGGGGACAGGGAGGGGACACGGGGACAGGGAGGGGACACGGGGACAGGGAAGGGACAAGGAGGGGACAGGGGGGCTGAGGGCAGGGGGGCTGAGGGACATGGGATGGAGGAAGGTGGAAGTGTGGGGGGACATGGGACATGGGGACAGAGGGACACAGAGGGGACAGAGGGAGATGGGGACATGGAGGGGACAGGGAGGGGACACGGGGACAGGGAGGGGACAGGGAGGGGCTGAGGGCAGGGGGGGCTGAGGGACATGGGATGGAGGAAGGTGGAAGTGTGGGGGGACATGGGGACAGAGGGACACAGGGGACAGAGGGACACAGAGGGGACAGAGGGACATGGGGACATGGAGGGGACAGGGAGGGGACATGGGGACAGGGAGGGGACAGGGAGGGCACAGGGAGGGGACAGGGAGGGGCTGAGGGCAGGGGGGGCTGAGGGATGTGGGATGGAGGAAGGTGGAAGTGTGAGGGGACATGGGGACAGAGGGACACAGGGGACAGAGGGACATGGCAGGGACATGGGGACATGGAGGGGACATGAAAGGGACAGGGGGATGTGGCAGGGAGAGGGAAGGGACAAGGAGGGGACAAGGAGGGGACAGGGAGGGGACAGGGAGGGGCTGAGGGCAGGGGGGGCTGAGGGATGTGGGATGGAGGAAGGTGGAAGTGTGAGGGGACCTGGGACATGGGGACAGAGGGACACAGAGGGGACAGAGGGACACAGAGGGGACAGAGGGACACAGAGGGGACAGAGGGACATGGCAGGGACATGGGGACATGGAGGGGACGGGGGCTGAGGGATGTGGGATGGAGGAAGGTGGAAGTGTGGGGGGACCTGGGACATGGGGACAGAGGGACACAGAGGGGACAGAGGGAGATGGGGACATGGAGGGGACAGGGAGGGGACACGGGGACAGGGAGGGGACAGGGAGGGGCTGAGGGCAGGGGGGGCTGAGGGACGTGGGATGGAGGAAGGTGGAAGTGTGAGGGGACATGGGGACAGAGGGACACAGGGGACAGAGGGACATGGCAGGGACATGGGGACATGGAGGGGACATGAAAGGGACAGGGGGATGTGGCAGGGAGAGGGAAGGGACAAGGAGGGGACAAGGAGGGGACAGGGAGGGGCTGGGGATGGAGGAAGGTGGAAGTGTGGGGGACATGGGGGACACAGGAGTGGGGACAGAGGGACAGGGGGAAGTGGCAGGGACAGGGAAGGGACACGGAGGGGACAGGAGGGGACAGGGAGGGGACAGGGAGGGGCTGAGGGCAGGGGGGGCTGAGGGATGTGGGATGGAGGAAGGTGGAAGTGTGAGGGGACCTGGGACATGGGGACAGAGGGACACAGAGGGGACAGAGGGAGATGGGGACATGGAGGGACATGGAGGGGACATGGAGGGGACAGGGGATGTGGCAGGGACACAGGGACAGAGGGAGGTGGGGACAGAGCAGGGACCTGAGCTTGGGACAGGTGGAGGTGACACCTCGGGAGGGGATGAGCAGGAGGTGGCCCTGGGGGTGCCAGGGGGATGGTGGCAGTGCCATTCTGGGGGGGGTGGTGGCAGCAGAGGTGACATCCCTGTCCCCAGGAGTCCCCCAAGCTGCCGAGTGGTGCCTACGAGGGGGGGGCCCTGATCAAGGCCTCGGGGAAGCTGCTGCTGCTCCAGAAAATGCTGCGGAAGCTGAAGGAGCAGAACCACAGGGTGCTCATCTTCTCCCAGGTGGGACCCCAGGGACCCCCCCAGGGACCCCCCTGGGCACCCACAGCCCCCTTCAGAGCACCCACAGTCCCCCCAGAGCCCCCCAGGCACCCACAGCCCCCCCAGAGCACCCACAGCCCCTCCAGAGCACCCACAGTCCCCTCAGAGCCCCCCAGGCACCCACAGCCCCCCCAGAGCACCCACAGCCCCCCCAGAGCACCCACAGCCCCCTGAGCTCATCTTCTCCCAGGTGGGACCCCAGGGAACTCCCAAGAACCCCCCAGGGACCCCTTGGGCACCCACTGCTCCCCCAGAGGCCCCTGAGCACCCCAGGGTACCTCCAGCCCCCCAGTGCCTCCCAGTCTGCCCCCTCCCAGCTCCCAGTGCCTCCCAGTCTGATCAGTCCCAGTGCCTCCCAGTCTGCCCCCTCCCAGTCTGCCCTCTCCCAGCCCCCCAGTGGCTCCCAGTCTGCCCCCTCCCAGCCCCCCAGTGCCTCCCAGTCTGCCCCCTCCCAGCCCCCCAGTGCCTCCCAGTCTGCCCCCTCCCAGCCCCCCATTGCCTCCCAGTCTGCCCCCTCCCAGCCCCCCAGTGGCTCCCAGTCTGACCAGTGCCTCCCAGTCTGCCCCCTCCCAGCTCCCAGTGCCTCCCAGTCTGATCAGTCCCAGTGCCTCCCAGTCTGCCCCCTCCCAGCGCCTCCCAGTCTGATCAGTCCCAGTGCCTCCCAGTCTGCCCCCTCCCAGTCTGTCCCCTCCCAGCCCTCCAGTGCCTCCCAGTCTGCCCCCTCCCAGTCTGCCCCCTCCCAGCCCTCCAGTGCCTCCCAGTCTGCCCCCTCCCAGCCCCCCAGTGCCTCCCAGTCTGCCCCCTCCCAGCCCCCCAGTGGCTCCCAGTCTGACCAGTGCCTCCCAGTCTGCCCCCTCCCAGCCCCCCAGTGGCTCCCAGTCTGATCAGTCCCAGTGCCTCCCAGTCTGCCCCCTCCCAGTCTGCCCTCTCCCAGCCCCCCAGTGCCTCCCAGTCTGCCCCCTCCCAGCCCCCCAGTGGCTCCCAGTCTGACCAGTGCCCGCAGATGACGAAGATGCTGGACCTGCTGGAGGATTTCCTGGACTACGAGGGGTACAAGTACGAGCGGATCGACGGGGGCATCACCGGGGCCCTGCGGCAGGAGGCCATCGACCGCTTCAACGGTAGGAAGGGGCTCGGGGGCACGGGGGGCACGGGGGGGCAGAGGGGGGCAGAGGGGAGTGGGGGGCACGGGGGGGACCCAGGGGGATTGGGGGACCCAGGGGATTGCGATGGGGACATTAGGGGGATTGGGGACAGGGGCATCAGGGGATGAAGAGGTACAGGGGTGGGGGGACATGGGGGATTTGGGGACACAGGGGGTGGGGGGACCCAGCAGTCTGGGGACATGGGGAACAGGGGGATGGGGGGGCACCAAGGGGATTGGGGACCCAGGGGGATGGGGCGATGGGGACATTAGGGATTGGGGACACAGGGGACAGGGGGATGGGGGCACAGGGGGGGACAGGGGGATGGGGGGGCATCAGGGGGTGGGGGACAGGGGGGAGCACAGGGGGATGGGGAGACCCAGGGGGGACAGGGGGATGGGGGACATTAGGGGGATTGGGGACACGGGGTGGGGGGACATGGGGGGCATCAGGGGGATGAAGGGGGTACAGGGGGGTGGGGGGACATGGGGGGATTTGGGGACACAGGGGGGTGGGGAGACCCAGCAGTCTGGGGACACGGGGGGAACAGGGGGATGGGGGGGCACAGGGGGATGGGGGGGCACCAAGGATTGGGGGACCCAGGGGGATGGGGCGATGGGGGACATTAGGGGACTGGGGACACAGGGGACAGGGGGATGGGGGCACAGGGGGGACAGGGGGATGGGGGACACAGGGGGATGGGGGGACACAGCAGCTGGGGGTACAGGGGGTGGGGGGCACAGGGGGAGCACGGGGATGGGGGGACATGGGGGGATTTGGGGACACAGGGGGATGAGGGGACCCAGGGGGCATCAGGGGGATGGGAGGGTGTCAGGTGGATGGGGGGGGCTCAGTGGGGGGCACAGGGGGATGGGGGGGCACCAAAGGGATTGGGGGACCCAGGGGGGATGGGGCGATGGGGGACATTAGGGGGACTGGGGACACAGGGGGGACAGGGGGATGGGGACACAGGGGGGACAGGGGGATGAGGGCACAGGGGATGGGGGACATTAGGGGGATTGGGGACACAGGGGGATGGGGGGGACATGGGGGGCATCAGGGGGATGGGGGGGTCACAAGGGGGTGGGGAGAGCCAGGGGGGACAGGGCGTGGGGGGGCACAGGGGGGGCACAGGGGAATAGGGGGCACAGGGGGAATTGGGGACACAGGGGGGACAGGGGGATGGGGACACAGGGGGGGACAGGGGGATGGGGGGCACGGGGGGAGCACAGGGGGACGGGGAGACCCAGGGGGGACAGGGGGATGGGGGACATTAGGGGGATTGGGGACACAGGGGGTGGGGGGACATGGGGGGCATCAGGGGGATGAAGGGGGTACAGGGGTGTGGGGGGACATGGGGGGATTTGGGGACACAGGGGGGTGGGGGGACCCAGCAGTCTGGGGACACGGGGGGAACAGGGGGATGGGGGGGCACCAAGGGGATTGGGGGACCCAGGGGGGATGGGGCGATGGGGGACATTAGGGGGATTGGGGACACAGGGGGGACAGGGGGATGGGGGCACAGGGGGGGGACAGGGGGATGGGGGGACATCAGGGGGATTGGGGACAAGGGGGAAGGGGGAGGGGGGACAGGGGGGTGGGGGGACAGGGGGGAGGGGACACAGGGGGGGGGGGAGGGGGGACAGGGGGGACAGGGGGATGGGGGGCACAGGGGGATGGGGGGACACGGGGGGCATCAGGGGGATGGGGGGGTCACAAGGGGGTGGGGAGAGCCAGGGGGGACAGGGCGTGGGGGGGCACAGGGGGGGCACAGGGGGATGGGGGGGCACCAAGGGGATTGGGGGACCCAGGGGGGATGGGGGGCACAGGGGGAATTGGGGACACAGGGAGGACAGGGGGATGGGGGCACAGGGGGGGGACAGGGGGATGGGGGGCACGGGGGGAGCACAGGGGGATGGGGAGACCCAGGGGGGACAGGGGGATGGGGGACATTAGGGGGATTGGGGACACAGGGGGTGGGGGGACATGGGGGGCATCAGGGGGATGAAGGGGGTACAGGGGGGTGGGGGGACATGGGGGGATTTGGGGACACAGGGGGGTGGGGGGACCCAGCAGTCTGGGGACACGGGGGGAACAGGGGGATGGGGGGGCACCGAGGGGATTGGGGGACCCAGGGGGGATGGGGCGATGGGGGACATAGGGGGTGGGGGGACACAGGGGGGACAGGGGGATGGGGGCACAGGGGGGACAGGGGGATGGGGGACATAGGGGGATTGGGGACACAGGGGGGACAGGGGGAGAGGGCACAGGGGGGGGACAGGGGGATGGGGGACATTAGGGGGATTGGGGACACAGGGGGATGGGGGGACACGGGGGGCATCAGGGGGATGGGGGGGTCACAAGGGGGTGGGGAGAGCCAGGGGGGACAGGGCGTGGGGGGGCACAGGGGGGGCACAGGGGGATGGGGGGCACAGGGGGACAGGGATGGGGACACAGGGGGAAGGGGATGGGGGCACAGGGGGTGGGGGACGGGGGGCACAGGGGGATGGGAGACCCAGGGGGACAGGGGATGGGGACAAGGGGGATTGGGGACACGGGGTGGGGGACATGGGGGCAAGGGATGGGGGACAAGGGGGTGGGAGAGCCAGGGGACAGGGCATGGGGGACATGGGGGGCACAGGGGGAATTGGGGACACAGGGGGGACAGGGGGATGGGGGCACGGGGGGGGGACAGGGGGATGGGGGACACGGGGGGAGCACAGGGGGATGGGGAGACCCAGGGGGGACAGGGGGATGGGGGACATTAAGGGGATTGGGGACACAGGGGGTGGGGGGACCCAGCAGTCTGGGGGTACAGGGGGTGGGGGGCACTAGGGGGGGCACAGGAGGATGGGGGGACCTGGGGGGGACCCAGGGGTTCAGGGGCGACCTGGGGGTCCCTGGTTTTGGGGTGTGGGTCTGTGCCCCCCTCCCTGCTGATGCTGAAGGGGGTCTTAGTTTTTAGGGTTTGGGGGGGGTATCCTGGGTTTGGGGGGGGTGTCCCAGGTTTGGGGGGGTATCCCGGGTTTGGGGGGGGGTCTTAGATTTGGGGGATGTCCTGGGTTTAGGGGGGTGTCTCAGGTTCAGGGGTGGTATCCTGGTTTTGGGGTGTGGTATCCTGGGTTTGGGGGGGCTGTTCCTGGTTTTGGGGTGTGGGTCTGTGCCCCCCTCCCTGCTGATGCTGGGGGGGTCTTAGGTTTGGGGGGTGTCCTGGGTTCAGGGTGGGTGTCTTGGGTTTGGGGGTGGTATCGCAGGTTCGGGGGGTGGTACCCTGGGTTCAGGGGTGGTACTCCGGGTTTGGGGGGGGTATCCCAGGTTTGGGGGGGGTGTCCCTGTTTTTGGGGTGTGGGTCAGTGCCCCCCTCCCCACTGACACTGGGGGGGTCTTAGTTTTTAGGGTTAAGGGGGGGTGTCTCAGGTTCGGGGGTGGTATCCCAGGTTCGGGGGGTGGTATCCTGGGTTTGGGGGGGCTGTCCCGGGTTTGGGGGGGGGTGTCCCTGTTTTTGGGGTGTGGGTCAGTGCCCCCCTCCCCGCTGACGCCGGGGGGGCAGCGCCGGGGGCGCAGCAGTTCTGTTTCCTGCTCTCCACCCGGGCCGGGGGCCTCGGCATCAACCTGGCCACCGCCGACACCGTCGTCATCTTCGACTCCGACTGGAACCCCCACAATGACATCCAGGTCAGGGACACCCCTGGGACACCCCTGGGACACCCCTGGGACACCCCGGGGACACCCCGGGGACACCCCTGGGACACCCCTGTCACCTCCTGGGGACACCCCCTGACCCTCCTCACCTGGCCCTCACCATGGCCATCTGCTCAGCCTGGCTGTCACCCCTCCCTCAGATGTCCCCCCAGTGTCCCCCAAATGTCCCTCTCCATGTCCCTCCCCATGTCCCCCCAGTATCCCTCCAATGTCCCCCCAATACCCCTCCAACGTCCCCATGTCCCCCCTCTGTCCCCTGATGTCCCCCAATATCCCTCCAGTGTCCCCCAGTGCCCCTCCCCATGTCTTTCCTCCCTCTCCCCCTCCATGTCCCCACTGTCCCCTCTCTCTGGTGCCATCTGCCTGTCCCCCCAATGTCCCTCCAGTGTCCCCATGTCCCCTTCAGTCCCCCTCTATCCCCCAGTATCCCTCCAATGTCCCCCCAATATCCCTCCAGTGTCCCCCCAGTATCCCTCCAGTGTCCCCATGTCCCTCTCTGTCCCCCTCTATCCCCCAGTATCCCCCCAATGTCCCGATATCCCCCAATCTCCCTCCCGTGTCCCTCCCCATGTCCCCCCAATACCCCTCCAATGTCCCCATGTCCCCCTCTGTCCCCCTCTGTCCCCCTCTATCCCCCAATATCCCCCCAATCTCCCTCCCATGTCCCCCCAGTATCCCTCCAATGTCCCCCCAGTATCCCTCCAATGTCCCCCCAGTATCCCTCCAGTGTCCCCATGTCCCCTTCAGTCCCCCTCTATCCCCCAGTATCCCTCCAATGTCCCCCCAGTATCCCTCCAATGTCCCCCCAGTATCCCTCCAGTGTCCCCATGTCCCTCTCTGTTCCCCTCTATCCCCCAGTATCCCCCCAATGTCCCGATATCCCCCCAGTATCCCTCCCATATCCCCCCAATATCCCCCCAGTATCCCTCCCATGTCCCTCCCCCTCCATGTCCCCACTGTCCCCCCTCTCTGGTGCCATCTGCCTGTCCCCCCAGTATCCCTCCAATGTCCCCATGTCCCTCCAATGTCCCCCCAGTATCCCCCCAATGTCCCCCCATGTCCCTCCAATGTCCCTCTGTCCCTCCAATGTCCCCATGTCCCCATTGTCCCCTCTCTGTCCCTCTGATACCCCCCAATATCCCTCCCATGTCCCTCCCCCTCCATGTCCCCACTGTCCCCTCTCTCTGGTGCCATCTGCCTGTCCCCCCAATACCCCTCCAATGTCCCCCCATGTCCCTCCAGTGTCCCCATGTCCCTCTCTGTCCCCCTCTATCCCCCAATATCCCTCCAATGTCCCGATATCCCCCCAATCTCCCTCCCATGTCCCTCCCCCTCCGTGTCCCCACTGTCCCCCCTCTCTGGTGCCATCTGCCTGTCCCCCCAGTATCCCTCCAATGTCCCCATTTCCCTCCAGTGTCCCCCCATGTCCCTCCAATGTCCCCATGTCCCTCTCTGTCCCCCTCTGTCCCCCAATATCCCTCCAATGTCCCGATATCCCCCCAGTATCCCTCCCATGTCCCTCCCCCTCCGTGTCCCCACTGTCCCCTCTCTCTGGTGCCATCTGCCTGTCCCCCCCAGGCCTTCAGCCGTGCCCACCGGATTGGCCAGGCCAACAAGGTGATGATCTATCGCTTCGTCACCCGCGCCTCGGTGGAGGAGCGCATCACGCAGGTGGCCAAGAGGAAGATGATGCTGACACACCTGGTGGTGCGCCCGGGGCTGGGCTCCAAGGCCGGCTCCATGTCCAAGCAGGAGCTGGATGACATCCTCAAGTTTGGCACCGAGGAGCTCTTCAAGGATGAGAACGAGGGTCAGCGCCCCGGGGGGTTCTGGGGAGGGCGTGGGGGGATGGAGGGGAGCAGCCCTGGGTGGTCTTGGGTGGGGCTTGGAGCATCCAAGACTTCATTGGGTAATGTTGGGGCATGTTGGAGCTTCCAAGGCCTCATTGGGTTGTGTTGGAGCATCCAAGGCTTCATTGGGTTGTGTTGGGGCTTGTTGGAGCTTCCAAGGCCTCATTGGGTCATGTTGGGGCTTGTTGGAGCTTCCAAGGCCTCATTGGGTTGTGTTGGGTCATGTTGGAGCTTCCAAGGCCTCATTGGGTTGTGTTGGAGCATCCAAGGCTTCATTGGGTTGTGTTGGGGCATGTTGGGGCTTCCAAGGCTTCACTGGGTTGTGTTGGGTCGTGTTGGGCCTTGTTGGGCCATGTTGGGTCATTTTGGAGCATCCAAGGCCTCATTGGGTTGTGTTGGGGCGTGTTGGGTCATGTTGGAGCATCCAGGACCACGTGGGGTCTTGTTGGAGCATCCAAGGCCTCATTGGGTCATGTTGGGGCTTGTTGGAGCTTCCAAGGCTTCATTGGGTCATGTTTGGTTGTGTTGGGTCTTGTTTGGTTGTGTTGGGCCTTGTTGGGCCATGTTGGGTCATTTTGGAGCATCCAAGGCCTCATTGGGTTGTGTTGGGGCATCCAAGGCCATGTTGGGTCCTGTTGGAGCATCCAAGGCCCCATTGGTCCTCGTTGGGCCATGCCAAGGCCCTGCTGGTCCCCGTTGGGCCCTGTTGGGCCATGCCAAGGCCCTGTTGGGTCCCATTGGGCCGTGCTGGGCCCCGTTGGGCCCTGTTGGTCCCTTTTGGGCCCTGTTGGGCCATGTCAAGGCCCTGTTGGTCCCCATTGGGCCCTGTTGGTTCCTGTTCGTCCCTGTTGGTTCCCATTGGGCCATGCCAAGGCCCCATTGGGCCCTGTTGGTCTCCGTTGGGCCCTGTTGGTCCCCATTGGGCCCCGTTGGGCCCTGTTGGTCCTCATTGGGCCCTGTTGGTCCTCATTGGTCCCTGTTGGTCCCCGTTGGTCCCGTTGGTCCCTGTTGGTCCCCATTGGGCCATGCCAAGGCCCCATTGGGCCCTGTTGGTCTCCGTTGGTCCCCGTTGGTCCCCGTTTGGTCATGTTGGGCCCTGTTGGGCCATGCCAAGGCCCCGTTGGGTCCCATTGGGCCTTGTTGGTTCCCATTGCGTCCCATTGGTCCCCTTTGGTCTGGGTTGGTCCCCATTGGTCCGGGTTGGTCCGGGTTGGTCCGTGTCAGCAGCGTGTCACCGTGGCAGGGGAGAACAAGGAGGAGGACAGCAGTGTCATCCACTATGACAACGAGGCCATCGCTCGCCTCCTGGACCGCAACCAGGACGCCACCGACGACGCCGACGTCCAGAACATGAACGAGTACCTCAGCTCCTTCAAGGTGGCCCAGTACGTCGTGAGGGAGGAGGACAAGGTGGGAACGGAGGCCACCGGGGGGTGGGGACAAGGGAGGTGGTGGGGAGGATGGAAATGGTGGAGGTGGGGATGGTGGGAATGGAGGTGGTGGGGATGATGGAGGTGATAGAGGTGATGGAGGTGATGGAGGTGATGGAGATGGAGGTGATGATGGAGATGATGGAGGTGGTGGAGGTGGTGGAGGTGGTGGAGATGTTGATGGTGGAAATGGTGGAGGGGATGGAGGTGGTGATGATGGGGATGGTGGGGACAATGGAGGTGGTGGAGATGAGGACAATGGAGGAGATGGAGGTGATGGAGATGGTGGAGGTGGTGGAGATGATGGAGGTGGTGGAGATGATGGAGATGTTGGAGGTGATGGAGGTGATGATGATGGAGGTGATGGAGGGGATGGAGGTGATGGATGGGATGGAGGTGATGATGGAGATGATGGAGGTGGTGGAGGTGGTGGAGATGTTGATGGTGGAAATGGTGGAGGGGATGGAGGTGGTGATGATGGGGATGGTGGGGACAATGGAGGTGGTGGAGATGAGGACAATGGAGGAGATGGAGGTGAGGGAGATGGTGGAGGTGGTGGAGATGATGGAGGTGGTGGAGATGGTGGAGATGATGGAGATGCTGATGATGAAGGGGATGGAGGGGATGGAGGGGATGGAGATGGTGGAGATGATGGAGATGTTGGAGGTGATGGAGATGGAGGTGATGGAGATGGAGGTGATGGAGATGGAGGGGATGGAGATGGTGGAGATGATGGAGATGCTGATGATGGAGATGATGGAGGGAATGGAGATGATGGAGATGATGGAGGTGATGGAGATGATGGAGGTGCTGATAAAGGAGGTGGAGATGCTGAGGCCTGGGACACTTTGGGTGGTGTTGGGGACACTGGGGACACTGTGCTCAGGTCTGGTGTCCCAGGGGTGTCCCAGGGGTGTCCTGGGGGTGTCCCAGGGGTGCTGAGGTCTCTGTCCCCCCCAGATCGAGGAGATCGAGCGGGAGATCATCAAGCAGGAGGAGAACGTGGACCCCGATTACTGGGAGAAGCTCCTGAGGCACCACTACGAGCAGCAGCAGGAGGACCTGGCCAGGAACCTGGGCAAGGGCAAGAGGGTCAGGAAGCAGGTCAACTACAATGATGCTGCCCAGGAGGACCAAGGTGGGCACTGGGAGGCACTGGGAGGGACTGGGAGGGACTGGGAGGGACTGGGAGGACCTGGGAGGCACTGGGAGGACCTGGTACACAACGTGGGGCAAGGGCAAGAGGGAACATGAGGTGGTCAGCTACAAAGATGAGAGCCAGGAGGGAGTGGGAGGAACTGGGAAGGAACTGGGAGGGACTGGGAGGAACTGGGAGGGACTGGGAGGCACTGGGAGGGACTGGGAGGACCTGGGAGGGACTGGGAGGGACTGGGAGGACCTGGGAGGACCTGGGAGGCACTGGGAGGACCTGGTACACAACGTGGGGCAAGGGCAAGAGGGAACATGAGGAGGTCAGCTTCAAAGATGAGAGCCAGGAGGGAGTGGGAGGAACTGGGAAGGAACTGGGAGGCACTGGGAGGAACTGGGAGGCACTGGGAGGCACTGGGAGGACTTGAGAGGGCCCAGTCCACAACCTGGGCCAAGGGTAGCGGAGTCCCCAAGGAGGTGAACTGTGATGGTGACATCCAGGAGGGGACTGGGAGGGACTGGGAGGGTACTGGGGGTTACTGGGAGGCACTGGGGTTACTGGGAGGCACTGGGGGTTACTGGGAGGCACTGGGCACTGTGCTGACCCTGTCCCCAGACAACCAATCCGAGTACTCAGTGGGCTCTGAGGAGGAGGACGAGGACTTCGATGAGCGGCCCGAGGGTGAGTGGCACCTGGGGACCCTCAGTGTCCCCTCTGTCCCCTCTGTGTCCCCTCTGTGTCCCCTCTGTCCCCTCAGTGTCCCCTCAGTGTCCCCTCTGTCCCCTCTGTGTCCCCTCAGTGTCCCCTCAGTGTCCCCTGTGCCCCTGTGTCCCTCTGTGTCCCCTCTGTGTCCCCTCTGTGTCCCCTCTGTGTCCCCTCAGTGTCCCCTCTGTCCCCTCTATGTCCCCTTAGTGTCCCCTCTGTGTCCCCTCTGTGTCCCTTCTGTGTCCCCTGTGCCCCAGTGTCCCTCTGTCCCCTCTCTGTCCCCTCTCTGTCCCCTCAGTGTCCCCTGTGCCCCTGTGTCCCTCTGTGTCCCCTCTGTCCCCTTTATGTCCCCTCAGTGTCCCCTCTGTGTCCCTCTGTGTCCCCTCTGTCCCTCAGTGTCCCCTTAGTGTCCCCTCTGTCCCCTCTGTGTCCCCTCTGTGCCCCTGTGTCCCCTCTGCCCCTCAGTGTCCCCTTAGTGTCCCCTCTGTCCCCTCAGTGTCCCCTGTGCCCCTGTGTCCCCTCTGCCCCTCAGTGTCCCCTTAGTGTCCCCTCTGTCCCCTCAGTGTCCCCTGTGCCCCTGTGTCCCCTCTGTGTCCCTTCTGTGTCCCCTGTGTCCCCTCAGTGTCCCCTCTCTGTCCCTCAGTGTCCCCTTAGTGTCCCCTCTGTGTCCCTTCTGTGTCCCCTGTGCCCCAGTGTCCCTCTGTGTCCCCTCTGTCCCCTCTGTGTCCCCTCTGTGTCCCCTCTGTGTCCCCTCTGTGTCCCCTCAGCGCCCCCTTTGCGTCCCCTCTGTCCCATCTGTGTTTCCTCTGTCCCCTCTGTGTCCCCTGTGCCCCTGTGTCCCCTCTGTGTCCCCTCTGTGTCCCCTCAGTGTCCCCTCTGTCCCCTCAGTGTCCCCTGTGCCCCTGTGTCCCTCAGTGTCCCCTCAATGTCCCCTCTATGTCCCCTTAGTGTCCCCTTTGTGTCCCCTTTGTGTCCCCCCTGTGTCCCCCCCCTCTATGGGGGGGGGGGGTGTCAGGGTGCCTGGGGGGGGTCAGGGTTACCTGGGGGGGGGTCAGGGTGCCCTTTGGGGGGGGTCTGGGTGGGGGTGGGTGCTGACCCCCTTGCCCCCCCCCAGGGCGCCGTCAGTCCAAGCGGCAGCTGCGGAACGAGAAGGACAAACCCCTCCCCCCACTGCTGGCACGGGTGGGGGGCAACATCGAGGTGAGACCCCCCCCAGGGGACCCACACCCCCCCGAGACCCCCCCGGGACCCCCCCTGAGGTGTTGGGGTTCAGCTCAAGACCTTTCTGAATGCAGCAATGCAGCCCTGAACCTGGGTGCCCCCCTGACCCCTATGTCCCCCCCTGGGTGCCCCCCCTGACCCCTGGGTGCCCCCCCTGACCCTCGGTGCCCCCCTGACCCCTATGTCCCCCCCTGGGTACCCCCCATGACCCCTGGGTGCCCCCCCTGACCCCCTTGGGTGCCCCCCCTGACCCCTATGTCCCCCCCTGGGTGCCCCCCCTGATCCCAGGTGCTCTCTGGGTGCCCCCCCTGACCCCTGGGTGCCCCCTGGGTGCCCCCCCTGACCCCCTTGGGTGCCCCCCCTGACCCCTATGTCCCCCCCTGGTTACCTCCCATGACCCCTGGGTGCCCCCCCTGACCCCTATGTCCCCCCCTGGGTGCCCCCCCTGACCCCCTTGGGTGCCCCCCCTGACCCCTATGTCCCCCCCTGTTACCCCCATGACCCCTGGTACCCCCTGACCCTATGTCCCCCTTGAGTCCCCTGACCCTATGTCCCCCCTGGTCCCCTGATCCCAGGTGCCCCCTGATCCTGGTGCCTCTGGGTCCCCCTGACCCCTATGTCCCCCTGGGTGCCCCCTGATCCTGGTGCTCTCTGGGTGCCCCCTGACCCTAGGCGCCCCCTGACCCCTATGTCCCCCTGGGTGCCCCCCCGACCCCTATGTCCCCCCCCGGCTACCCCCCATGACCCCTGGGTACCCCCCCTGACCCCTGTGTCCCCCCCTTGGGTACCCCCCTTGACCCCTGGGTGCCCCCCCTGACCCCCTTGGGTACCCCCCCTGACCCCTGTGTCCCCCCCTGGGTGCCCCCCTGACCCCTCTGTGCCCCCCTGACCTGCGGGTGCCCCCCCTGATCTCTGTGTCCCCCCCTGGGTGCCTCCCTGACCCTGGGTACCCCCCCTGACCCCTATGTCCCCCCCTTGGGTACCCCCCCTGACCCCTATGTCCCCCCCTGGGTGCCCCCCCTGATCCCTGGTGCTCTCTGGGTGCCCCCCCTGACCCTGGGTGCCCCCCCTGACCCCTATGTCCCCCCCCGGCTACCCCCCATGACCCCTGGGTGCCCCCCCTGACCCCCTTGGGTACCCCCCCTGACCCCTGGGTGCCCCCTGGGTGCCCCCCTGACCCCCTTGGGTACCCCCCCTGACCCCTATGTCCCCCCCTGGGTGCCCCCCATGATCCCAGGTGCCCCCCTGACCCCTCTGTGCCCCCCTGACCTGCGGGTGCCCCCCCTGATCTCTGTGTCCCCCCCTGGGTGCCTCCCTGACCCTGGGTGCCCCCCCTGACCTCAGGTGCCCTCTGGGTGCCCCCGTGACCCCCCTGGGTGCCCCCCTGACCCTGTTTGCCCTCTTGGTGCCCCCCTTGACCCCCATGTCCTCTCCTGGGTGCCCCCCCTGACCCCAGCTCCCACCCTGGGTGCCCCCCCTGACCTCGGGTGCCCTCTGGGTGCCCCCGTGACCCCCTTGGGTGCCCCCCTGACCCTGTTTGCCCTCTTGGTGCCCCCCCTGACCCCCATGTCCTCTCCTGGGTGCCCCCCCTGACCCCAGCTCCCACCCTGGGTGCCCCCTCTGATCCTGGGTGCCCCCCCCTGACCCCAGGTGCCCCTTGGGTGCCCTCTCGGTGCCCCCCCTGCCCCCCCCTGACCCTGGGTGCCCCCTGGGTGCCCCCCGTGACCCCAGGTGCCCTCTTGGTGCCCCCCCTGACCCTCATGTCCTCCCCTGGGTGCTCCCCTTGACCCCAGCTCCCACCCTGGGTGCTCCCCCTGACCCTGTTTGCCCTCTTGGTGCCCCCCCTTGACCCCAGCTCCCACCCTGGGTGCTCCCCCTGACCCCGGGTGCCCCCTGGGTGCCCCCTGGGTGCCCCCCTGACCCCCCCGGGTGCCCCCCAGGTGCTGGGGTTCAACACCCGGCAGCGCAAGGCGTTCCTGAACGCGGTGATGAGGTGGGGGATGCCCCCCCAGGACGCCTTCACCTCCCAGTGGCTCGTCAGGGACCTGAGGGGCAAGACTGAGAAGGAGTTCAAGTAGGTGGCACCAGGGGACACGGGGGGGGACACAGGGACAAGGGGGGGACACATGGGCAGCAGGGACAAGGGGGGGACACAGGGATAAGGGGGGGACAGTGGGGACAGCAGGGATAAGGGGGGGACACAGGGATAAGGGGGGGACACAGGGACAAGGGGGGGACACGGGGACAGGAGGGACAAGGGGACAGAGATAAGGACACAGGGACAAGGGGACAGTGGGGACAACAGGGATAAGGGGACACAGGGACAAGGGGACACAGGGACAAGAGGGGGACACAGGGACAGGGGGACAGTGGGGACAACAGGGATAAGGAGGGGGACATGGGGACAAGGGGGACACAGGGACAAGGGGGGGACACAGGGACAAGGAGGGGACACAGGGACAGCAGGGACAAGGGGGGGACACAGGGACAAGGAGGGGACACAGGGACAGCAGGGACAAGGGGGGGACACAGGGACAAGGGGGGGACAGTGGGGACAGCAGGGATAAGGGGGGGACACAGGGACAAGGTAGGGACATGGGGACAAGGAGGGGACACAGGGACAGCAGGGACAAGGGGGGACACAGGGATAAGGGGGGGACACAGGGACAAGGGGGGGCAAGGGGGGACACAGGGACAAGGGGGGGACAGTGGGGACAACAGGGATAAGGAGGGGGACACAGGGACAAGGTGGGGACATGGGGACAAGGGGGGGACACAGGGACAAGGGGGGGACAAAGAGGGGACACAGGGACAGCAGGGACAAGGGGGGGACACAGGAAAAAGAGGGGGACACGGGGATAAGAGGGGAACCATGTCCCAATGTCCCCCATGTCACCTCATGTCCCCTGTGTCCCCATGTCCCCCATGCCCCCCCATGTCCCCATGTCCCCCCATGTCCCCATGTCCCCATGCCACATGATGAGCCCTTACTCATCCGAGTGCCACCACCGTCGGTTTCCTGGGGTCCGGACGAGCCCCGTGTCCCCCTCACCCCGACACAAAGCCACCCCCGATGTCCCCACGTCCCCTCGGGGGGCCAGGGCTGGCCCAGGGGACACCAGAGTGGTGGCAGCACCCGGGCAGAGCTGGCACAGCCTGGGACAGGCACTGTGATGAGGGGACAGGCTGATGGCACGGGGACACCGGGGAGGGACATGGTGGGGCCACCAGGGGTGCTGGGGACGGGGCCTGTGGGGACAAAGGACCCTGGGGACAAAGGGCCTTGGGGACATGGACCTTGGGGACATGGACCTTGGGGACAGGGTCTGTGGGGACAAAGGACCTTGGGGACAAAGGGCCTTGGGGACATGGACCTTGGGGACAGGGTCTGTGGGGACAAAGGACCTTGGGGACATGGACCTTGGGGACATGGACCTTGGGGACAGGGTCTGTGGGGACAAAGGACCTTGGGGACAAAGGACCTTGGGGACAGGGTCTCTGGGGACGAAGGACCTTGGGGACAAAGGACCTTGGGGACAAAGGGCCTTGGGGACAAAGGACCTTGGGGACAAAGGACATTGGTGACAAAGGACCTTGGGGACAGTCTGTGGGGACAAAGGACCTTGGGGACAGGGTCTGTGGGGACAAAGGACCTTGGGGACAAAGGACATTGGGCACAAAGGACCTTGGGGACAGGGTCTCTGGGGACAAAGGACCTTGGGGACAAAGGGCCTTGGGGACATGGACCTTGGGGACAGGGTCTGTGGGGACAAAGGACCTTGGGGACAAAGGACATTGGGCACAAAGGACATTGGGGACAAAGGGCCTTGGGGACATGGACCTTGGGGACAGGGTCTCTGGGGACGAAGGACCTTGGGGACAAAGGACATTGGTGACAAAGGACCTTGGGGACAGTCTGTGGGGACAAAGGCCCCTGGGGCCGTGTCCCCTGTGGCCAGGACCCCCGCAGGGTTCGTGTTTTGGGGAGGGGACCCCTGGGGACAGCCGGGCTGGGGACAGAGGTGTCGGGGGGGGGTGGCCCTGGGGGGGTGGCAGTGTCCATTGTCAGGCAGTGTCCCTGAGCCTGTCCCCAGGGCCTACGTGTCCCTCTTCATGCGTCACCTCTGCGAGCCGGGGGCCGATGGCTCCGAGACCTTCGCCGATGGGGTCCCCCGGGAGGGGCTGTCCCGGCAGCAGGTCCTGACCCGCATCGGGGTCATGTCCCTCGTCAAGAAAAAGGTACCCACACCCCCCCGTGACACCTCGGGGACCCCCGGGATGGACAGGACACCCCTGGGACACCCAGGGTGGCTGGGGGCCCTCTGGAACCCCCGGGATGGACAGGTCACCTCTGGGACCCCCAGGGTGGGTGGGGGCCCTCTGGAACCCCCGGGATGGACAGGACACCCCTGGGACACCCAGGGTGGATGGGTGCTCTCTGGGACCCCCGGGATGGACCCCCAGGGTGGCTGGGTGCCCTGTAGGACCCTCAGGATGGATGGGTGCCCTCTGGGACCCCCGGGATGGATGGGTGCCCTCTGGGACCCCCAGGATGGACAGGTCACCCCTGGGACACCCAGGGTGGCTGGGGGCCCTGTAGGACCCTCAGGATGGATGGGTGCCCTCTGGGACCCCCAAGGTAGCTGGGTGCCCTCTGGGACCCCCGGGATGGACAGGTCACCTCAGGGACCCCCAGGGTGGCTGGGTGCCCTCTGGGACCCCCGGGATGGATGGGTGCCCTCTGGGACCCTCAGGATGGATGGGTGCCCTCTGGGACCCCCAAGGTAGCTGGGTGCCCTCTGGGACCCCCGGGGTGGACAGGTCACCTCAGGGACACCCAGGGTGGGTGGTGGCCCTCGGTGACCACCGGGATGGACCCCCTTTGTCCCCTCCACTCCTGGGTGCCCCCCACCCCTGGATGCCCCCCCCACCCCTAGTGTCTCCACCCCTGGGTGCCCCCCAACCCTGTGTGCCCTCCACCCCTGGGTGCCCCCCACCCCCTGGGTGCCCCCCAACCCTGGGTGCCCCCCGGCAGGTGCAGGAGTTTGAGCACATCAATGGGCGCTGGAGCCTCCCCGAGGTGCCCCCCGACCCCCCCAGTGCCGACTCCAAACGCTCCTCCAGAACCTCCTCCCCCACCCGGACCGGACCCCCCAGCCCCGAGCAGAGCGGCCCCCCCAGCCCCCCCACCCCCGGTACCAACCCGGGGGGACACGGCGGGGACAGGGTGGGGACACAGGGAGGGGGACAGGGGGGACAGGGGGACAGGATGGGGACAGGGGGGACACAGGGAGGGGAACGGGGGGGACAGGGGTGACAGGATGGGGGGGGACAGGGTGGGGACACAGGGAGGGGGATGGGGGTGACAGGATGGGGACGGGGGGGGGACAGGGGGGAGAGGATGGGGTGACAGGGAGGGGACACAGGGAGGGGGACAGGGGACACAGGGAGGGGGACAGGGGGGGGACACAGGGAGGGGAACAGAGGGGACAGGATGGGGACAGGGGGGACACAGGGAGGGGAACGGGGGGACAGGATGGGGACACAGGGAGGGGACAGGGGACAGGATGGGGACAGGGGGGACACAGGGAGGGGAACAGAGGGGACGGGATGGGGACAGGGTGGGGACACAGGGAGGGGGACAGGGGGGAGAGGATGGGGACAGGGGGGACACAGGGAGGGGAACAGGGGGGACAGGATGGGGACAGGGGGGACACAGGGAGGGGAACAGGGGGGACAGGGGGGAGAGGATGGGGGGGACAGGATGAGGACATGGAGGGGGGGACAGAGGGAGAGGATGGGGTGACAGGGAGGGGACACAGGGAGGGGAACAGGGGGGACAGGATGGGGACAGGGGGGACACAGGGAGGGGAACAGGGGGGACAGGATGGGGACAGGGTGGGGACACAGGGAGAGGGATAGGGGGACTGGGGGGAGAGGATGGGGGTGACAGTGGGGACCAGGAGGGGACACAGGGAAGGGGACAGGGGGGAGAGGACGGGGGACAGGATGGGATGGGGGGAACACAGGGAGGGGGACAGGGGGGACAGGATGGGGACAGGGGGGACACAGAGAGGGGGACAGGGACCCTGGGGACACGGGGACAGTCAGAGGGCACTGGGGGCACAAGGAGGCTGGCGCAGGGTGCCGGGGTGGCCCTGTCCCCATGTCCCAATGTCCCCTGTCCCCAGCCACGCCGGCGCCCAGCGAGCGTGGGGAGGGCCCAGGGCCACCCCCGGACAGGGACGAGGGGGACACCAGGGAGGAGAAGGAGCCCAAAGGCCCCGAGAAGATGGAGACAGAGGTGAGTGACAGGGATGTCCCCAACCCTCTCCTCCCTGTCCCCATCCTTGTCCTCGTTGTCCCCAGCCATGCCCCCTCTGCTCCTGTCCCCCTGCCCTGTCCTTTGTCCTTCTCCCCAACTCCATCTTTGTCCCCAACATTCCTGTCACCCTCCTGTCCCTGTCCCTGTCCTCACTGTCCCCTTCTCCCACCTCATCCTGTCCCTGTCCCCAGTGCTGTCCCCTTATCTGCCCTCCATGTCCCTTCTGTCCCCTCTCTGTCCCCATCCCTGTCCCCATCCTTGTCTCTTTTTTCTCCTTGTCCTCTTTGTCACCATCCCCCTTTTCCCCTCTGTCCCCTCTCCTTGTCCCCTCTCCTTGTCCCCTCTGTCCCCTCTGTCCCCATTGTCCCCTCTTTGTCCCCTCTGTCCCCTCTCCTTGTCCCCTCTGTCCCCTCTGTCCCCTTTGTCCCCTCTCCTTGTCCCCTCTGTCCCCATTGTCCCCTCTTTGTCCCCTCTGTCCCCATCCTTATCTCTTTTTTCTCCTTGTCCCCTCTCTCCCCATCCCTGTCCCCTCTCTCTTTGTCCCCTGTCCCCACCCCTGTCCCCACGTGTCCCCCCTCCCCGGTCACTCCAGGGGTAGGGGGTGGGGGTGGTGATGCCACCCCTGTCCCTGTCCCCTCAGCCTCCTGTCCCCGAGGTGCCACCCTCCCCGGGGGATGGCAGCGAGGCCGAGGGGACACGGAAAGGGGAGGACGAGGAGGGGCCCCGGGACCCCCCCGAGCCCGACGGGACCCCGGCCCGTGAGGAGAGAGGTGAGACCCCCCCCAGTGACCCAGGTGTCCCCCTCAGGGGACCCAGGTGTCCCCCCAGGTGTCCCAGCACCCCCTTTGTGTCCCCTCCTGCAGGCACCGAGGCCGAGAAGCTCCCGGGGGGTGAGAAGGGCGACGAGAAACCCCCCGAGGAGGAGCCCAAGGAGAGGGGGGGGGACCCCGACCCCAAACGAGGTATCCGAGGGGGCGTGGCCAGGTCCGAGGGGGGCGTGACCAAACCCGTGGGGGCGTGGCCAAACCCGTGGGGGCGGAGCTTCCCCGTGGGAGGCTCCCGGGTGATTCTTCGGTGCCGTTCACTCTGAAACCTACTGAGGGCTTCGGGTTCCCTGGGGTTCCCACGTCCTGGGGAGGGACTGGGGGGGGTTTGGGGGGTTCGGGAGGTGGCACTGAGCCCCCACCCGTGTCCCCACTGTCCCCAACCCCCCCGTGCAGAGGAGGTGAAGGCTGAGAAGGAGCCCAAGGTGGAGGCGAGGAGCAACGGGAGGAGGGAGGAGAGGAGCGAGAAACCGCGCTTCATGTTCAACATCGCTGACGGGGGCTTCACGGGTGAGGGGGGGACAGCACGGGGACAGCACGGGGACAGCAGGGGGACAGCAAGGGGACAGCAAGGGGACAGCAGGGGGACAGCACGGGGACAGCATGGGGACAGCAAGGGGACAGCAAGGGGACAGCAGGGGGACGGCACAGGGACAGTGGGGATGGGGACAGTGTGGGGACAAGGGAGAGGATGGGAAAGGGGAGAGTAGGGGGACAGGATGGGGACAGGAGGACAGAGGGGATGGGATGGGGACACAATGGGGACGGGAATAAGAGGGGGACAGTGGGACAGTGGGGACAGGATGGGGATGGGATGGGGACAGTGTGGGGACAAGGGAGAGGATGGGAAAGGGGAGAGTAGGGGGACAGGATGGGGACAGGAGGACAGAGGGGATGGGATGGGGACACGATGGGGACAGGGGAATAAGAGGGGGACAGTGGGACAGTGGGGACAGGATGACAGGATGGGGACAGGGGGACAGGATGGGGACAGGGACAGTGGGGACAGGATGGGGATGAGGGGACAGGGCAGGGACAGGGGGACAGGATGGGGATGGGATGGGGACAGTGTGGGGACAAGGGAGAGGATGGGATAAGGGGAGAACAGAGGGACAGGAGGGGACAGGATGGGGACAGAGGGACAGGATGGGGACAGGAGGACAAGGTGGGGACATGGGGATGGGGACTTGGGGACAGGATTGGGGCAGGGGGACAGAGCAGGGACAGGATGGGGACAGTGTGGTCAGATCAGGGCCTGCTGTTTGGGGACGGGGTGGGGACAGAGGGTCCTTGGGGTGTCCCTGTCACACTGGGTGACCCCGTTTGGTGTCCCCTGTCCCCCCCAGAGCTGCACACGCTGTGGCAGAACGAGGAGCGCGCGGCCGTCACCTCCGGGAAGCTGAGTGAGATCTGGCACCGGCGCCACGACTACTGGCTGCTGGCGGGCATCGTCCTGTATCCCCCAAACCTGGGCACCCCAAAACCCTGCCTGGCCCCCCAAAACCCTGGCAGAACCCTGGGGCACCCCTAAACCCTGACAGACCCCTGGGGCACCCCAAAACTCTGCCAGAACCCCCTCCCAAAACCCTGAAAGAACCTTGGGGCACCCCAAAACCCTGCTGGCAGGCATCATCCTGTATCCCCCAAACCTGGGCACCCCAAAACCCTCAATGATCCCCCAAAACCCCTGGGGGACCCCTAAACCCTGCCAGAACCCCCCAAAACCTTGAATGACCCCCCAAACCCTGCCAGACCTCTGGGGCACCCCAAAACCCTGCTGGCAGGCATCATCCTGTATCCCCCAAACCTGGGCACCCCAAAACCCTGACAGAACCCCCCCACAACCCTGCCAGAACCCCCCCAAAACCCTGCCAGACCTCTGGGGCACCCCAAAACCCTGACCCAACCCCTGGGGCACCCCAAAATCCTGCCCAACCCCCCCAACCCCTGACCCCCCTAAAACCCTACCTGACCCCCAAACCCCTGCCCGACCCCCAGAACCCTGGGTGCCCCCTCCCAACCCCTGGGTCCCCCCAAATCCCTGGGTGCCCCCCCAAGTCCCTGGGTCCCTCTGCACCCTCAGGGTCCCCCCCAACCCCTGGGTGCCCCCCTGAATCCCCACAGCTCAGTGTGCGAGGTGCAGGAGGTGAGGGGGTGACAAGGTGACAGTGTGACAGTGCCAGGTGACAGTGTGACAGTGACAGGTGACAGGTACAAGTGCCAGGTGACAAGGTGACAAGGTGACAAGGTGACAAGGTGACAGTGTGCCGGGTGACAATGTGACAGTGGTGACAGTTCCAGGTGACAGTGTGCCAGGTGACAATGTGTGCTAGGTGACAGTCAGGTGACAGGTGACAGTGTGACAAGGTGACAGTGTGACAGGTGACAAGGTGACAGGGTGACAGTGTGACAGGTGACAGTGTCAGGTGACAGTGACAATGTGACAGTGTGCCAGGTGTCAGGAGCCAGGTGACAATGTGACAGTGGTGACAGTGTCAGGTGCCAGGTGACAGTGTCAGGTGCCAGGTGACAGTGTGACAAGGTGACAGTGACAGTGTGACAGTGTGCCAGTGACAGTGTGACTGTGACAATGTGCCAGGTGACAGTGTGACAGTGTCAGGTGACAGGTGACAAGGGGACGAGGTGACGAGGTGACGAGGTGACGAGGTGCCAGTGCCAGGTGACAGTGTGCCAGGTGACAATGTGCCAGGTGACAGTGACAATGTGCCAGTGACTGTGACAACGTGCCAGGTGACAAGGTGACAAGGTGTCAGGTGACAGTGTGACAATGTGCCAGGTGCCAGAAACAGTGTGCCAGGTGACAGTGTCAGGTGACAAGGTGACAATGTGGAAAGGTGACAATGTGGAAAGGTGACAGCGTGCCAGGTGACAAGGTGATAGTGCCAAGTGACAGTGTGCCAGGTGACAGTGTGCCAGGTGACAATGTGACAATGTGTCAGGTGACAGTGTCAGGTGACAAGGTGACAATGTGGAAAGGTGACAAGGTGCCAGGTGGCAGTGTGCCAGGTGACAGTGTCAGGGTGACAGCGTGCCAGGTGACAAGGTGATAGTGCCAAGTGACAGTTCCAGGTGACAGTGTGCCAGGTGACAATGTGGCAGTGTGTCAGGTGCCAGGTGACAGTGTCAGGTGACAAGGTGCCACGGTGTCAGTCCTTAGCGTGCAGCCACGGGTACGCCCGCTGGACCGACATCCAGAACGACGGCGCCTTCGGGGTGATCAACGAACCCTTCAAGGGCGAAGCCTCCAAAGGGAACTTCCTGGAGATGAAAAACAAGTTCCTGGCACGGCGCTTCAAGGTCAGCACTGCTTGCACCACGGCCTTGCACCACAGCCTTGCACCACGGCCTTGCACCACAGCCTTGCACCATGGCCTCGCACCACGGCCTCGCACCACGGCCTCTTGCATGGAGGCTTTTGCACGGGGGGGTTTTGCTGAGGGGCTTTGCACAAGGGTTTGCAGGGGGCCTTGGCACGAGGGGGTTTGTCCAGGGGGTTTGCACGAGGGGTTTTGCACAAGGGTTTGCGTGGGAGGTGGGGGGGGCTGCACCCAGGGTGGGGGTGAGGCAGGGGTTTTGCACAAGGGGGTTGTGAGGAGGAGGAGGAGGAGGAAGAAAGGAGGAGAGGAGGAGGAGGAGAGGAGGAAGAAAGAGGAGGAGAAGGAAGAGGAGGAAGAGAAGGAGAAAGAGAAGAGGAGGAAAGGAAGAGGAGGAGGAGCAGGAGGAGGAGAAGGAGAAGGAGAAGGAGAAGGAGAAGGAGGAAGAGGAGAGGGTGAGAAGGAGGAGGTGGAGGAGGGGAAGGAGAGGAAGAGGAGAGGAGGAGAAGTAAGGAGGGAGAGAAGAAGGAGAAGAGGAAGAGGAGAGGGTGAGGAGGAGAAGGAGAAGGAAGAGGAGGAAGAGAAGGAGAAGGAGGAGAGGGGGACGAGGAGGAAGAGGAGGGAGAGAAGGAGAAAAAGAGGAGGAAAGGAAGAGGAGGAGGAGGAGGAGGAGGAGGGGAAGGGAAGAAAGAGGAGAGGAGAAGTAAGAGGAGGAAGAGAGGAGAAGGAGGAATAGGAGAAGGTGAAAAGGGGGAGGAAAGGAGGAGAAGGAAGAGAAGGAGGAGAAGAGGAGGAAGAAAGGAAAGGAGGAGGAGGAGCAGAAGCAGAGGAGGAGAAGAGGAGGAGGAGGAGGATGGAGCAGAGGAAGAGAAGGAGGAGGAGAAGACAGAGGAGCAGGCTGTGGCTGAGGCTGCTTCCCCAGGGCTTCCCACTCCTCCTCCTCCTCCTTCCCTTTCCCACTTCCCTTTCTCTTTCCCCCCCGTGGCAGCTCCTGGAGCAGGCGCTGGTGATCGAGGAGCAGCTGCGGCGCGCCGCGTACCTCAACATGACCCAGGACCCGGCCCACCCCGCCATGGCCCTCAACACCCGCTTCGCCGAGGTGGAATGCTTGGCCGAGAGCCACCAACACCTCTCCAAGGAGTCCCTGGCGGGCAACAAACCCGCCAACGCCGTCCTGCACAAGGGTAAGAGGCGGGGGGGGGGACGGCGCCCCCGCCGCGGACGCCCCGTCTGAGCCGCGACCCCTCCTTCCCTCCCTCCCTCCCTCCCTCCCCACCTCTGTACCCCCCCCACGCCCCACTCGTGACCACGCCCCACTCGTGACCCCCCCACGCCCCCCGCCGCCGCGCTTCGCCGACATTAAAGTGGGGTTCACCTCCCAACCGGCTCCCCGTGTGTCCTTGCTCTGCGCGGGATCTTTGCGGCGGGGGGAGAAAGAAAGGGGTCTGGGGGGTGTGGGGAGGGGAAGGGAAGGGAGCTGAGGGGGCTTTGGGGTGTGAGTAAAGTGTGAGTAAGGTTGGAGTAGGGTTAGGGAAGCTCAGGGTAAGGTTGGAGTAAGTTTGAGGTCAGAGTAAGGGCAGTAAGGTCAGAGTAAGGTTGGAGTAAGGTCAGAGGCTCAGAGTAAGGTCGAGTAAGGTCAGAGTAAGGTTGGAGTAAGGTTGGAGTAAGGTCAGAGGCTCAGAGTAAGGTCGAGTAAGGTTAGAGTAAGGTTGGAGTAAGGTCAAGTGAGGTTGTAGTAAGCTCAGAGTAAGGTCAGTAAGGTCAGAGTAAGTTTGCAGTAAGGTCAGTAAGGTTGGAGTAACTTTGGAGTAAGGTCAGAGGCTCAGAGTAAGGTTAGAGTAAGGTCAGAGTAAGGTCAGTAAGGTCAGAGTAAAGTTGGAGTAAGGTCAGTAAGGTTGGAGTAACTTTGGAGTAAGGTCAGAGGCTCAGAGTAAGGTTAGAGTAAGGTCAGAGTAAGGTCAGTAAGGTCAGAGTAAAGTTGGAGTAAGGTCAGTAAGGTTGGAGTAACTTTGGAGTAAGGTCAGAGGCTCAGAGTAAGGTTGGAGTAAGGTCAGTAAGGCTGGAGTAAAGTTGGAGTAAGGTCACTGTAAAGTCAGTAAAGTTGGAGCAAGGTTGGAGAAAGGTCAGTAAGGTCAGTAAGGTTGGAGTAAGGTCAGAGTAAACTCACAGTAAGGTTGGAATGAGGTCAGAGTAAGGTCAGGAAGCTCAAAGTAAGGTCAGAGTAAGGTTGGAGCAAGGTCAGAGTAAGGGCAGGAAGGCTGGAGTAAAGTTGGAGTAAGGTCACTGTAAGGTCAGGAAGCTTGGAGTAAGGTCAGAGTAAGGTTGCAGTAAGGTCAGTAAAGTTGGAGCAAGGTTGGAGTAAGCTCAGAGTGAGGTTGGAGAAAGGTCAGACTAAGGTTAGAGTAAGGTCAGAGTAAGGTTGCGGTAAGGTCAGTAAGGTTGGAGCAAGGTTGGAGAAAGGTCAGAGTAAGGTCAGTGAGCTCAGAGTAAGTTTGGAGTAAGGTCAATGAGCTCAGAGTAAGGTCAGAGTAAGGTTGGAGTAAGTCGGGGTGCGGCCGGCAGGCGTCGGGGGGGCTGCGGGGTGCGCGTGGGGCCTCTGTCGCTTTGCACTCCGGTGTAGCTGTGGAGTAAGGCTGGAGTATGTCTGAGGTGCCCCCTCCCCCTTCCCTCCCATCCCCCCCCTGCTTTGGAGGGCATCAGGTGTGGAGCCGGGGGGGCAGGGAAGGAGTAAAGTCTGAGTATCCTGCTGGGCTGAGGCTGCCCGGTGTGTGGCATGAGTAAAGCTGGAGTAAAGGTGGTGTAAGGGTGGGGTGTCCCTGGCTGCCTGTAGCAGCTTTCCCCTGGGTGTAGGTAGTGAGTAAAGCTGGAGTATTCCAGAGGAGTGTGGTGAGTAAGCCCAGGGTATCTCTGGAGTAAGCTGTGAGTATCCCCAGAGTAGGCTGGTGGGTGGCAGAGGCTGTGTGAGGAGTATCCTCTGAGTAACAGCCCCTGAGCAGGAGGAAGTGAGGAGGAGGAGGCCCTGAGTATCTCTGGTGGGGCTGGAGGATCTCTGGTGTATCCGAGGAGTAAACCTGGAGTAGCTGTAGTGTGAGCTGAGGACCCGGAGTATCTCTGGGGGGTCTGAGGAGGGTCAGAGTAAACCTGGAGTATCCCCAGTGCCCCTAGTCAGCCTCCTCAGAGTAACTGCCCCCTCCCCAGTGTACAGGGCGCACACCTGGAGTAGGTAAGGAACAAACCCTGAGTACCTCTGGCTCCCCTGAGTATCCCTTGAGTAGTGCTCAGCCCCCCCCCCCATTCCTCCCCACACCCCCTCCCTCTCCTTCCATGTGAGTACCCCCCCCTCCGCCCACCCCTCCCAGCCCTCGAGTAACCTGCGAGTAACCCATGAGTAACCCATGAGTAACCTATGAGTAGGCTCGGGACACACCCCCCCCCCGCTGCCAGTCTCCCCCCACCCCTCTTTTCTCTCTCTACCTCTCCCCCCACCCTCCCAACTCTTGAGTAACCCTTGAGTAACCTATGAGTAACCTATGAGTAACCTATGAGTAACCTATGAGTAGGCTGGGCACGGCCCCCCGGCGCTGACGGGCCCCCCCCTGCCCCTCTTTTCTCTCTCCTCCCCTCCCCCCCCCCCGTGCCAGTGCTGAACCAGCTGGAGGAGCTGCTGAGTGACATGAAGGCCGATGTCACCCGCCTGCCCGCCACCCTCTCCCGCATC
The DNA here is from genome assembly GCA_023079485.1 of Archilochus colubris. Taxonomy (NCBI): domain Eukaryota; kingdom Metazoa; phylum Chordata; class Aves; order Apodiformes; family Trochilidae; genus Archilochus; species Archilochus colubris. The sequence goes on along the minus strand of JALBCY010000285.1, from coordinate 19,459 downwards.
CCCCCCATCGCCGCCCGCCTCCAGATGTCCGAGCGCAGCATCCTCAGCCGCCTGGCCAGCAAGGGCACCGAGAGCCACCCCCCACCCGTGAGTTGGCACCCACACACCCACCGGCACCCACGGGCACCCCAAAACCCGTGGGGACATCGGGCCCCGCACGGGGAGGGCCCCACGGCCTTGGGGAGGCTGCCTGGGGGGGGACATCTGCTCATCTTGGGGACATTCCCTTGGCCTCGGGGACATCTCTTCACCTTGGGGACAGCCACCAGGACTTGGGGACATTCCCTTAGCCTCAGGGACTGACCTGGGGAGGGCCCCCCGGCCTCAGGGAGGCTGCCTGGGGTGGGGACATCTGCTCATCCTGGGGACATCTGCTCATCCTGGGGACATCTGCTCATCCTGGGGACATCCCTTGGCTTTGGGGACATCTCTTCACCTTGGGGACAGCCACCAGGACTTGGGGACATTCCCTTGGCCTTGGGGACGTCCCCTGAGGACATTCCTTTCACCTTGGGGACATCTCTGCCTCTCCTTGGGGACATTCCCTTGGCCTTGGGGACATTCCTTCACCTTGGGGACATGGCCCTGATGTGGGGACATCTCCTGGCTTCACCTTGGGGACATCCTTTCCTCTCCTTGGGGACATTCCCTTGGCTTTGGGGACAGCCACCAGGACTTGGGGACATTCCCTTAGCCTCGGGGACCAACCTGGGGAGGGCCCCCCGGCCTCAGGGAGGCTGCCTGGGGTGGGGACATCTGCTCATCTTGGGGACATCTGCTCATCCTGGGGACATCTGCTCATCCTGGGGACATCTGCTCATCTTGGGGACATCTGCTCATCTTGGGGACATTCCTTCACCTTGGGGACATGGCCCCAGCATGGGGACATCCCCTGGGGACAGCCACGGGGACTTGGGGACATTGCCCTGACATGGGGACATCCCCCGGCCTCGTCTGGGGACATCTGCTCATCTTGGGGACATTCCCTTCACCTTGGGGACATCTCTGCCTCTCCTTGGGGACATTCCTTCACCTTGGGGACATGGCCCTGATGTGGGGACATCTCCTGGGCACATCCCTTCACCTTGGGGACATCTCTTCCTCTCCTTGGGGACATTTCCTTCACCTTGGGGACCTCCTTTATCTCCTTGGGGACATTGCCTTGGCCTTGGGGACGTTTTCCAGCAGCCCTGGGGATGTTCCCTGATTTGGGGACATTCCCTTGGCTTTGGGGACATTCCTTTATCACCTTGGGGACAGTCACTGGGACTTGGGGACATTGCCCTGGCATGGGGACATCCCCTGGGGACATTCCTTCACCTTGGGGACAGCCACCAGGACTTGGGGACATTCCCTTGGCCTTGGGGACGTCCCCTGAGGGCATTCCCTTCACCTCGGGGACATCTCTGCCTCTCCTTGGGGACATTCCCTTGGCCTTGGGGACATTCCTTCACCTTGGGGACATGGCCCTGATGTGGGGACATCTCCTGGGCACATCCCTTCACCCTGGGGACATCCCTTCCTCTCCTTGGGGACATTTCCTTCACCTTGGGGACATCCTTTCCTCTCCTTGGGGACATTGCCTTCACCTTGGGGACATTTTCCAGCAGCCCTGGGGATGTTCCCTGATTTGGGGACATTCCCTTGGCTTTGGGGACATTCCTTCACCTTGGGGACAGTCACTGGGACTTGGGGACATTGCCCTGGCATGGGGACATCCCCTGGGGACATTCCTTCACCTTGGGGACAGCCACCAGGACTTGGGGACATTCCCTTGGCCTTGGGGACGTCCCCTGAGGACATTCCCTTCACCTTGGGGACATCTCTGCCTCTCCTTGGGGACATTCCCTTGGTCTTGGGGACATTCCTTCACCTTGGGGACATGGCCCTGATGTGGGGACATCTCCTGGGCACATCCCTTCACCTTGGGGACATCCTTTCCTCTCCTTGGGGACATTCCCTTGGCTTTGGGGACAGCCACCAGGACTTGGGGACATTCCCTTAGCCTCAGGGACCGACCTGGGGAGGGCCCCCCGGCCTCAGGGAGGCTGCCTGGGGTGGGGACATCTGCTCATCCTGGGGACATCTGCTCATCTTGGGGACATCTGCTCATCCTGGGGACATCTGCTCATCTTGGGGACATCTGCTCATCCTGGGGACATCCTCTTATCTTGGGGACATGGCTCTGGCATGGGGACATCCCCTGGGGACAGCCACTGGGACTTGGGGACATTGCCCTGACATGGGGACATCCCCCGGCCTCGTCTGGGGACATCTGCTCATCTTGGGGACATTCCCTTCACCTTGGGGACATGGCCCTGATGTGGGGACATCTCCTGGGCACATCCCTTCACCTTGGGGACATCCCTTCCTCTCCTTGGGGACATTTCCTTCACCTTGGGGACATCCTTTATCTCCTTGGGGACATTGCCTTGGCCTTGGGGACATTTTCCAGCAGCCCTGGGGATGTTCCCTGATTTGGGGACATTCCCTTGGCTTTGGGGACATTCCTTCACCTTGGGGACAGTCACTGGGACTTGGGGACATTGCCCTGGCATGGGGACATCTCCTGGGTACATTCCTTCACCTTGGGGACATCCTTTCCTCTCCTTGGGGACATTCCCTTGGCCTTGGGGACGTCCCCTGAGGACATTCCCTTCACCTTGGGGACATCTCTGCCTCTCCTTGGGGACATCTGCTCATCTTGGGGACATTCCTTCACCTTGGGGACATGGCCCTGATGTGGGGACATCTCCTGGGCACATCCCTTCACCTTGGGGACATCTCTGCCTCTCCTTGGGGACATTTCCTTCACCTTGGGGACATCCTTTATCTCCTTGGGGACATTGCCTTGGCCTTGGGGACATTTTCCATCACCCCTGGGGACACTCCCTGGTTTGGGGACACTCCCTGGTTTGGGGACATTCCCTGGTTTGGGGACACTCCCTGGGCCTGGGTGCCACCCCCCCCCTCACCGGGTGTCCCCATTGTCCCCATTGTCCCCAGACCTTCCCTCCGGGTCCCTACGCCACCCCCCAGAGCTTTGGGGGCACCTTTGGGACCCCCCCGGCCGGAGCCCTCCCCCCCGGGGGAGCCAACTACAGCCAGATGCCCCCCGGGTCCTTCCTTACTGGTGAGCACTGGGAGGGGGGGAGGGGACACTGGGGGGGACTGGGGACATCGGGGGGAACGTGGGTGGGGTGGTTCTGGTCATTTGGGTCCATTTGGGGGTGAGGTTCTGGTTCTGGGGGGGCCATGAGAGGGGGGTTCTGGGGGGTTCTGGTCATGGGGGGGGCTATCAGAGGGGGGTTCTGGTTCTTTGGGTCCATTTGGGGGGGAGGTTCTGGTCTTGGGGGGGTCATGAGAGGTGGGTTCTGGTTCTTTGGGTCCTTGGGTGGGAGGTTCTGGTTCTTTGGGCCCAGGGTTGGTGGTTCTGGTTCTTTTGGGTCCGTGGATGGGGGGTTCTGGTTCTTTGGGGCCATCAGAGGGGGGCTCCTTGGTCCTTGGGTGGGAGGTTCTGGTTCTTTGGGCCCATGGTTGGGTGGTTCTGGTTCTTTCGGTCCATGGATGGGTGGTTCTGGTTCTTTGGGCCCAGGGTTGGGGGGTTCTGGTTCTTTGGGGCCATCAGAGGGGGGCTCCTTGGTCCCTGGGTGGGAGGTTCTGGTTCTTTGGGTCCAGGGTTGGGTGGTTCTGGTTCTTTGGGTCCTTGGGTGGGTGGTTCTGGTTCTTTGGGCCCAGGGTTGGGTGGTTCTGGTTCTTTGGGCCCATGGTTGGGTGGTTCTGGTTCTTTGGGCCCAGGGTTGGGTGGTTCTGGTTCTTTGGGCCCAGGGTTGGGTGGTTCTGGTTCTTTTGGGTCCGTGGATGGGTGGTTCTGGTTCTTTGGATCCTTGGGTGGGTGGTTCTGGTTCTTTGGGCCCAGGGTTGGGTGGTTCTGGTTCTTTTGGGTCCGTGGATGGGTGGTTCTGGTTCTTTGGGTCCATGGATGGGTGGTTCTGGTTCTTTGGGTCCATGGATGGGGGGTTCTGGTTCTTTGGGCCCAGGGTTGAGTATTTCTGGTTCTTTGGGTCCTTGGGTGGGTGGTTCTGGTTCTTTGGGCCCATGGTTGGATGGTTCTGGTTCTTTGGATCCTTGGGTGGGAGGTTCTGGTTCTTTGGGCCCAGGGTTGGGTGGTTCTGGTTCTTTGGGCCCATGGTTAGGTGGTTCTGGTTCTTTGGGCCCAGGGTTGGGTGGTTCTGGTTCTTTGGGCCCAGGGTTGGGTGGTTCTGGTTCTTTGGGCCCAGGGCTGGGTGGTTCTGGTTCTTTGGGTCCATGGATGGGGGGTTCTGGTTCTTTGGGCCCAGGGTTGGGGGGTTCTGGTTCTTTGGGCCCAGGGTTGGGTGGTTCTGGTTCTTTTGGGTCCGTGGATGGTGGTTCTGGTTCTTTGGGCCCAGGGTTGGGTGGTTCTGGTTCTTTTGGGTCCATGGATGGGAGGTTCTGGTTCTTTGGGCCCAGGGTTGGTGGTTCTGGTTCTTTGGGGCCATCAGAGGGGGGCTCCTTGGTCCCTGGGTGGGAGGTTCTGGTTCTTTGGATCCTTGGGTGGGAGGTTCTGGTTCTTTGGGCCCAGGGTTGGGTGGTTCTGGTTCTTTGGGCCCAGGGTTGGGTGGTTCTGGTTCTTTTGGGTGCATGGATGGGTGGTTCTGGTTCTTTGGGCCCAGGGTTGGGTGGTTCTGGTTCTTTTGGGTGCATGGATGGGTGGTTCTGGTTCTTTGGGCCCAGGGTTGGGAGGTTCTGGTTCTTTGGGTCCAGGGTTGGGTGGTTCTGGTTCTTTGGGCCCAGGGTTGGGTGGTTCTGGTTCTTTGGGCCCATAGTTGGGTGGTTCTGGTTCTTTGGGTCCTTGGGTGGGTGGTTCTGGTTCTTTGGGTCCATCGGGGGGGTTCTGGGGGGTTCTGATCATTTGGGTCCATCAGAGGGGGGGTTCCTTGGTCCCTGGGTGGGAGGTTCTGGTCATTTGGGTCCCTGTATGGGTGGTTCTGGTTCTTTGGGCCCAGGGTTGGTGGTTCTGGTTCTTTTGGGTCCATGGTTGGGTGGTTCTGGTTCTTTGGGCCCAGGGTTGGTGGTTCTGGTTCTTTGGGGCCATCAGAGGGGGGCTCCTTGGTCCTTGGGTGGGAGGTTCTGGTTCTTTGGATCCTTGGGTGGGTGGTTCTGGTTCTTTGGGCCTGTGGTTGGGTGGTTCTGGTTCTTTGGGTCCATGGATGGGTGGTTCTGTTCTTTTGGGTCCGTGCATGGGTGGTTCTGGTTCTTTGGGGCCATCAGAGGGGGGCTCCTTGGTCCTTGGGTGGGAGATTCTGGTTCTTTGGGTCCTTGGGTGGGAGGTTCTGGTTCTTTGGGCCCAGGGTTGGGTGGTTCTGGTTCTTTTGGGTCCGTGGATGGGGGGTTCTGGTTCTTTGGGCCCAGGGTTGGGTGGTTCTGGTTCTTTGGGGCCATCAGAGGGGGGCTCCTTGGTCCTTGGGTGGGAGGTTCTGGTTCTTTGGGTCCCTGTATGGGTGGTTCTGGTTCTTTTGGGTCCATGGATGGGAGGTTCTGGTTCTTTGGGCCCAGGGTTGGGTGGTTCTGGTTCTTTGGGCCCATGGTTGGGTGGTTCTGGTTCTTTGGGCCCAGGGTTGGGTTGTTCTGGCTCTTTTGGGTCCATGGATGGGGGGTTCTGGTTCTTTGGGCCCAGGGTTGGGGGATTCTGGTTCTTTTGGGTCCGTGGATGGGGGGTTCTGGTTCTTTGGGCCCAGGATTGGGGGATTCTGGTTCTTTTGGGTCCATGGATGGGTGGTTCTGGTTCTTTGGGCCCAGGGTTGGGGGGTTCTGGTTCTTTGGGCCCATGGTTGGGTGGTTCTGGTTCTTTGGGCCTGTGGTTGGGTGGTTCTGGTTCTTTGGGCCCAGGGTTGGTGGTTCTGGTTCTTTGGGTCCCTGTATGGGTGGTTCTGGTTCTTTTGGGTCCTTGGGTGGGTGGTTCTGGTTCTTTGGGCCCAGGGTTGGGTGGTTCTGGTTCTTTGGGCCCAGGGTTGGGTGGTTCTGGTTCTTTTGGGTCCATGGATAGGGGGTTCTGGTTCTTTGGGCCTGTGGTTGGGTGGTTCTGGTTCTTTGGGCCCAGGGCTGGGTGGTTCTGGTTCTTTGGGCCCAGGGTTGGGTGGTTCTGGTTCTTTGGGCCCATGGTTGGGTGGTTCTGGTTCTTTGGGCCCAGGGTTGGGTGGTTCTGGTTCTTTGGGCCTGTGGTTGGGTGGTTCTGGTTCTTTGGGTCCCTGTATGGGTGGTTCTGGTTCTTTGGGCCCATGGTTGGGTGGTTCTGGTTCTTTCGGTCCATGGATAGGGGGTTCTGGTTCTTTGGGCCTGTGGGTAGGTGGTTCCGGTTCTGTTGGGTCCCAAGGCCCCTGTTTGCCCCTCCCCCAGCAGCGCCCAACGGGGCCCCCCCGGTGCTGGTGAAACGGGAGCGCGAGGCCGAGGGCCCCGAGCGGAAGGAGACGCGGGGGGGGGAGGTGATTTGCATCGACGACTGAGGGGGGGGGGCACGGGGGGGACCCCCCCAAACCCCCACACCCCTCCCCCACCCGGGGACACCCCCCACGACCCCCCCCCCCATAAAAAAAACCCAACGGGGGGGGGGGAAAAGGGGGGGAGGTGGGGGCAGCACCCATGGGTGGGGGCCGTGAGGACCACTGCGAATCTCAAGCTGGAAATCCAGCCCGGGGGGGGCCCGGGGGGGTCTTGGGGGGTCCCCTGGGGGTCCCCGAGTTGTCCCCAACCCCCCACTGGCCCCCCCCAACCCCTCCCCCTCCTCCCACGCCCCCAAGGGGGGGGTTGGGCACTTGTTTAACCGCAGCAGAATAAATCCCATTCCTTGGCTACGGCCACAGGCTCCGCCCCCTCCCTCCGCGGCACCGGGGGGCGTGGCCGACGCGGGATTGGTCTAAATTTGGGTGTGGCTGACGTGGGTTGGTCAACTGGGGTCATGGGTATCACGGGATTGGTCAATGGAGAGGGCGTGGCTGCGATAGGGTTGGTCAAGAGGTCATGGTCAACATGGGGTTGGTCAACTGGGGGGCGTGGCCAACACTGGATTGGTCAATTTTGGGCATGGCCAACACAGGGTTGGTCAACTGGGGTGATGGGTATCACGGGATTGGTCAACTGAGGGGGTGTGGCCACAATAGGGTTGGTCAACGGGTCATGGCCAACGTGGGGTTGGTTAACTCAGGTCATGGCCAACATGAGGTTCGTCAACTGGGGGGCGTGGCCAACACGGGATTGGTCAATTTTGGGCGTGGCCGACGTGGGTTGGTCAACTGGGGTCATAAGTATCACGGGATTGGTCAACTGGGGTCATGGGTATCACAGGATTGGTCAACTAAAGGGGTGTGGCTGCGATAGGGTTGGTCAACGGGTCATGATCAACGTGGGGTTGGTCAACTGGGGGGCGTGGCCAACACTGGATTGGTCAACTGGGGTCATGGGTATCACGGGATTGGTCAACTGAGGGGGTGTGGCCACGATAGGGTTGGACAATGGGTCATGGTCAACGTGGGGTTGGTCAACTGGGGGGCGTGGCCAACACGGGATTGGTCAGGTTTGGGCGTGGTCAATGTGGGTTGGTCAACTGGGGTCATGGGTATCACGGGATTGGTCAACTGAGGGGGTGTGGCCACAATAGGGTTGGTCAACGGGTCATGCTCAACATGGGGTTGGTCAACTGAGGTCATGGCCAATGTGGGTTGGTCAACTGGAGGGCGTGGCCAGCACGGGATTGGTCACGTTTGGGCGTGGCCAATGTGGGTTGGTCAACTGGGGTGATGGGTATCACGGGATTGGTCAACTGAGGGGGCGTGGCCACGATAGGGTTGGTCAAGAGGTCATGGTCAACGTGGGGTTGGTCAACTGGGGGGCGTGGCCAACACAGGATTGGTCAGATTTGGGCGTGGCCAATGTGGGTTGGTCAACTGGGGTCATAAGTATCACGGGATTGGTCAACTGAGGGGGTGTGGCCACGATAGGGTTGGTCAAGAGGTCATGGTCAACGTGGGGTTGGTCAACTGGGAGGCGTGGCCAACACGGGATTGGTCAACTGGGGTCATGGGTATCACGGGATTGGTCAACTGAGGGGGTGTGGCTGTGATAGGATTGGTCAACAGGTCATGGTCAACGTGGGGTTGGTCAACTGGGGGGCGTGGCCAACACAGGATTGGTCAGATTTGGGCGTGGCCAATGTGGGTTGGTCAACTGGGGTCATGGGTATCACGGGACTGGTCAATTGAGGGGGCGTGGCTGCGATAGGGTTGGTCAAGAGGTCATGGTCAACGTGGGGTTGGTCAACTCAGGTCATGGCCAATGTGGGTTGGTCAACTGGGGGGCGTGGCCAACACAGGATTGGTCAGATTTGGGCGTGGCCAATGTGGGTTGGTCAACTGGGGTGATGGGTATCACGGGATTGGTCAACTGAGGGGGCGTGGCCACAATAGGGTTGGTCAACGGGTCATGGCCAACGTCGGGTTCACCCCGACACGTGATTGGTCAGATTTGGGCGTGGCCGGCGTGGGTTGGTCAACTGGGGTGATGGGTATCATGGGATTGGTCAACTGAGGGGGCGTGGCCAACACGGGATTGGCCAATGGGGCGTGGGGGACGTCATGGGGACACGGGGACGTTTTGGGGACGTTTTGGGGACATTTGGGGACATTTTGGGGACACGGGGGGGGGGGGGATGGTGTCCCACGTGACCGCGGCCCCGCCTGTCAATCACCGCCCTGGCCACGCCCACCGCGGGCGCCATGTTGGAGGCGGGGGGAGGGGCGGAAGCGGAAGTGACGACAGCGACGGGGCCGGGCGGAAGCGGAGGCGGCGAGGAGGAGGTGAGGGGGAACTGGGGGATACTGGGAGGGACTGGGAGGGACTGGGAGGGACGGGGGGGCACTGGGGGGGACTGGGAGGCTCGGGGAGTAACGGTACGGGGCATACTGGGGCATACTGGGGAATACTGGGGCATACTGGGAGCACTGGGGAGAGGGGCTGGGAAGCACGAGGAGTAACGGGGATACTGGGATGGACTGGGAGTTACTGGGGGCACTGGGGGTGCACTGGGAATTACTGGGATGCACTGGGAGTTACTGGGGGCACTGGGAGTTACTGGAATGCACTGGAGGGACTGGGAGTAACTGGGATGCACGGGAGGGACAGAGTTACTGGGTTGAACTGGGGGTGCACTGGGAGTTACTGGGGGGATGCACTGGGAATTACTGGGGCGTACTGGGAGTTACTGGGATGCACGGGAGGGACTGGGAGTTACTGGAATGATCTGGGGATACACTGGGGGTGCAATGGGAGTTACTGGGTTGAACTGGGAGTTACTGGGTTGAACTGGGAGTTACTGGGATGAACTGGGGGTGCACTGGGAGTTACTGGGATGCACTGGAGGGACTGGGAGTAACTGGGATGCACGGGAGGGACAGAGTTACTGGGTTGAACTGGGGGTGCACTGGGAGTTACTGGGGGGATGCACTGGGAATTACTGGGGCGTACTGGGAGTTACTGGGATGCACGGGAGGGACTGGGAGTTACTGGAATGATCTGGGGATACACTGGGGGTGCAATGGGAGTTACTGGGATGCACTGGGAGTTACTGGGACACACTGGGGATGCACTGGGATGAACTGGGGGTGCACTGGGAGTTACTGGGGTGCACTGGGAGTTACTGGGATGCACAGGAGGGACTGTGAGTAACTGGGATGCACTGGGAGTTACTGGGATACACTGGGATGAACTGGGGCTGCACTGGGAGTTACTGGGGGTTCCTTTGAGCCCCTCCCTGGGGTTTTCCAGCCCCCCCCCCCCCATTTGTTGGGGCCCCCCTGGATCTTTGCTCCCCCCCCCCCGTTTTTGGGGACCCCCCCAGGGTCTTTGGCCCCCCCCAGGTTTTTGGGGTCCCCCCCCCTGATCTTTTGGCCCCCCCCCAATCTTTGGGCCCCCCCCCCCAATTTTGGGGCCCCCCCCCCTTGATTCTTGTTCCCCCCCCAGGTTTTCGGGGACCCCCCCAGGGTCTTTGGCCCCCCCCAATTTTTGGGGGCCCCCCTGATCTTTGGACCCCCCCCAATTCTTTGGCCCCCCCCAATTTTTGGGGCCCCCCCCCCCAGATTTTTCACCCTTCCTCCATCTTGTTCCCCCCCAGGTTTTTGGGGACCCCCCCCCGATCTTTTGGGCCCCCAATCTTTGGGCCCCCAATCTTTGGCCCCCTTGATTCTTGTTCCCCCAGGTTTTGGGGACCCCCAGTCTTTGCCCCCAGGTTTTCGGGGCCCTCCCTGGGTTTTCCATCCCCCAGGTTTTGGGGCCCCCTGATCTTTGTGCGCCCCCAGGTTTTGGGGTTCTCCCAGGATTTTGGGGTGCCCCCAGGTTTTTGGGACCCCCCCCTCCCGATCTTTGGCCCCCTCAGATTTTTGGGGGCCCCCCCCTGATCTTTGGACCCCCAATTCTTTGGGCCCCCAATCTTTTGGGGGCCCCCCCCCAGATTTTTGGCCCTTCCTCCATCTTGTTCCCCCCCAGGTTTTGGGGACCCCCTGATCTTTTGGGCCCAATCTTTGGGCCCCCAATTTTGGGGCCCCCCTTGATTCTTGTTCCCCCAGGTTTTCGGGGCCCCCCAGGGTCTTTGCCCCCAGGCTTTTGGGGCCCCCCCTGATCTTTGTGCCCCCCCCCAGGTTTTTGGGGTTCTCCCCAGGATTTTGGGGTTCCCCCAGGTTTTTGGGACCCCTCCCGATCTTTGGCCCCCGGTTTTGGGACCCCCGATCTTTTGGGCCCCCAATCTTTGGGCCCCGATTTTGGGCCCCCTTGATTCTTGTTCCCCCAGGTTTTTGGGACCCCCTGATCTTTTGGGCCCCCCATCTTTGGCCCCCAATTTTGGGGCCCCCAGGGTCTTTGCCCCCCCCCCAGGTTTTCGGGGACCCCCCTGATCTTTGTGCCCCCCCCCCACGTTTTTGGGGACCCCCCCAGGGTCTTTGGCCCCCCCCAGGTTTTTGGGGCCCCCCCCCCGATCTTTGGGCCCCCCCCAGATTTTTGGGGGCCCCCCCTGATCTTTGGACCCCCCCCCCAGGTTTTCGGGGCCCTCCCTGGGGTTTTCCATCCCCCCCCCCAGGTTTTTGGGGCCCCCTGATCTTGTGCCCCCAGGTTTTGGGGACCCCCAGAGGTCTTTGGCCCCCAGGCTTTGGGGACCCCCTGATCTTTGTGCCCCCAGGTTTTGGGGACCCCCGATCTTTGGGCCCCCATCTTTGGCCCCCAATTTGGGGCCCCCTTGATTCTTGTTCCCCCAGGTTTTGGGGACCCCCAGGGTCTTGCCCCCAGGTTTTGGGGGCCCCCTGATCTTTGTGCCCCCAGGTTTTGGGGTTCTCCCAGGATTTTGGGTGCCCCCAGGTTTTGGGGCCCCCTGATCTTTGGGCCCCCAATCCTTTGGCCCCCAATTTTGGGCCCCCTTGATTCTTGTTCCCCCAGGTTTTCAGGGACCCCAGGGTCTTTGCCCCCAGGTTTTGGGGCCCTCCTTGGGTTTTCCATCCCCCAGGTTTTGGGACCCCCTCCCGATCTTTGGGCCCCCAGATTTTTGGGGCCCCCCCGATCTTTGGACCCCCAATTCTTTGGGGCCAATCTTTTGGGCCCCCAGATTTTTTGCCCTTCCTCCATCTTGTTCCCCCAGGTTTTGGGACCCCCTGATCTTTTGGGCCCCCAATCTTTGGCCCCCTCAATCTTTGCCCCCTTGATTCTTGTTCCCCCAGGTTTCGGGGACCCCAGGGTCTTTGCCCCCAGGTTTTTGGGGCCCCCTGATCTTGTGCCCCCAGGTTTTTGGGGTTCTCCCCAGGATTTTGGGGTGCCCCCCCCCAGGTTTTTGGGACCCCCCCCCTCCCGATCTTTGGGCCCCCCCCCCGATCTTTTGGGACCCCCCCCCCGATCTTTTGGACCCCCCCCAATCTTTGGGCCCCCCCCAATCTTTGGACCCCCCCCCCCCAACTTTGGGCCCCCCACCCCCCTTGATTCTTGTTCCCCCCCAGGTTTTTGGGGACCCCCCCAGGGTCTTTGCCCCCCCCAGGATTTTGGGGCCCCCCCTGATCTTTGTGCCCCCCCCCAGGTTTTTGGGGTTCTCCCCAGGATTTTGGGGTGCCCCCCCCAGGTTTTTGGGGACCCCCCCTGATCTTTGGACCCCCCCCAGGTTTTTGGGACCCCCCCCCCGATCTTTTGGGGGCTCCCCCCAGATTTTTTGCCCTTCCTCCATCTTGTTCCCCCCCAGGTTTTTGGGGCCCCCCCCCTGATCTTTGGACCCCCCCCAATCTTTGGGCCCCCCCCCCCAATTTTGGGCCCCCCCCCCTTGATTCTTGTTCCCCCCCAGGTTTTCGGGGACCCCCCCAGGGTCTTTGCCCCCCCCCAGGTTTTCGGGGCCCTCCTTGGGTTTTTCCATCCCCCCCCCCCAGGTTTTTGGGGCCCCCCCTGATCTTTGTGCCCCCCCCCAGATTTTTGGGGGCCCCCCCCCTGATCTTTGGACCCCCCCCCAATTCTTTGGGCCCCCCCCCAATCTTTTGGGGGCCCCCCCCCCAGATTTTCTGCCCTTCCTCCATCTTGTTCCCCCCCAGGTTTTTGGGGTCCCCCCCCCGATCTTTTGGCCCCCCCCCAATCTTTGGGCCCCCCCCATCTTTGGGCCCCCAATTTTGGGGCCCCCCCCCCCTTGATTCTTGTTCCCCCCCAGGTTTTCGGGGCCCTCCCTGGGTTTTTCCATCCCCCCCCCCAGGGTTTTGGGGCCCCCCCTGATCTTTGTGGCCCCCCCCCAGGTTTTTGGGGTTCTCCCCAGGATTTTGGGGTTTCCCCCCCCCCAGGATTTTGGGGACCCCCCCTCCCCCCCCCAATGACCATTCACAACCTCTACATCTTCGACCGCTCGGGCTCCTGCCTGCACTACAGCGAATGGCACCGGAGGAGGCAAACGGGGATCCCCAAGGAGGAGGTGGGGACACTGGGGACACTGGGGGGCACTGGGGACACTGGGGACACTGGGGGGGTTGGGGACACTGGGGGGGTTGGGGACACTGGGGGGGTTGGGGACATTTGGGACATTTGGGATATTGGGGGAGATGGGGGGTATTGGGGACGTGGGGGGCGTTGGGGACACTGGGGGGACATTGGGGGGATAGGGGGACACTGGGGGGACAGGGGGACACTGGGGGGGCAAGGGGGGCAGGGGGGACACTGGGGGGACAGGGGGACACTGGGGGGGCAAGGGGGGCAGGGGGGACACTGGGGGGACAGGGGGACACTGGGGACATTGGGGGTATTGGGGGTGTTGGGGACATTGGGGTGCATTGGGGGATATTGGGGGACACTGGTGGGACAGGAGGACACTGGGGGGACAGGGGAACACTGGGGGACACTGGGGGGGTTGGGGACATTGGGGACACTTGGGATATTGGGGGAGATGGGGGGTATTGGGGACATTGGGGGACAGGGGGGACACTGGGGGGACAGGGGGACACTGGAGGGGCAATGGGGGGGCAAGGGGGGCAGGGGAGCAGGGACACTGGGGGGACACTGGGGACACTGGGGGGCACTGGGGGGGGGGACACTTGGGGGGGGGGACATTGGGAATTGGGGGACATGGGGGGCATTGGGGACACTGGGGGACAGGGGGGACACTGGGAGGACAAGGGGACACTGGGGGGACAGGGGGACACTGGGGGGCACTGGGGGGCACGGGGGACACTGGGGACACTGGGGGACACTGGGGGGGTTGGGGACATGGGGGACATTGGGATATTGGGGGAGATGGGGGGTATTGGGGACATTGGGGGACAGGGGGGACACTGGGGGGGCAAGGGGGGCAGGGGGGACACTGGGGGGACACTGGGGGGACAGGGGGACACTGGGGACATTGGGGGTATTGGGGGTGTTGGGGACATTGGGGGGCATTGGGGGATATTGGGGAACACTGGTGGGACAGGAGGACACTGGGGGGACAGGGGGACACTGGGGGGACACTGGGGGACACTGGGGACACTGGGGGGGCAGGTGGGACAGGGGACACTGGGGGGAGGACATGGGGGCATTGGGGGCAGGGGGCAGGGGGGACACTGGGGGGACAGGGGGACATTGGGGGCATTGGGGACACTGGGGGGACAGGGGGACATTGGGGACACTGGGGACACTGGGGGGACAGGGGGACATTGGGGGCATTGGGGACATTGGGGGGACAGGGGGACATTGGGGGTGTTGGGGATGTTGGGGACATTGGGGGCATTGGGGGGACAGGGGGACATTGGGGACATTGGGGACAATGGGGGCATTGGGGGGACATGGGGGGCATTGGGGACATTGGGGGACAGGGGGGACAGGGGGACATTGGGGGCATTGGGGACACTGGGGGGACAGGGGGACATTGGGGGACACTGGGGGGCACTGGGGGGACAGGGGGACATTGGGGACATTGGGGACACTGGGGGGACATGGGGGGACAGGGGGGACATTGGGGGACACTGGGGACACTGGGGACTGGGGGGGCATGGGGGCACTGGGGGACAGGGGGACACTGGGGACACATGGGGGACAGGGGGAGGGGACACTGGGGGACACTGGGGGGACAGGGGGACACTGGGGGGCACTGGGGGGCACTGGGGGGACAGGGGGACACTGGGACAGGAGGACACTGGGGGACAGGGGGACACTGGGGGGACACTGGGGGGCCAAGGGGGTCAGGGGACACTGGGGGGACAGGGGGACACTGGGGGGGCAATGGGGGGGCAAGGGGGCAGGGGACACTGGGGGGACACTGGGGGGACAGGGGGACACTGGGGGGGCAAGGGGGGCAGGGGGACACTGGGGGGGTTGGGGACATTGGGGACATTTGGGATATTGGGGGAGATGGGTATTGGGGACGTGGGGGGCGTTGGGGACACTGGGGGGACACTGGGGGGACAGGGGGACACTGGGGACATTGGGGGTATTGGGGACATTGGGGGCGTTGGGGACATTGAGGACACTGGGGCTGGACAGGGACAGGGGGGCTGGGGGGGGGGTTGTGGGATTTGTCCCCTGTGTGTCCCCAATGTCCCCAGTGCCCCCACTGTCCCCAATGTCCCCCCAATATCTCCAGTGTCCCCCTAAATGTCCCCCATGTCCCCCCAAATGTCCTCAATGTCCCCCCCAATGTCCCCAATGCCCCCCAATGTCCCCAATGTCCCCCCAATGTCCCCAATGTCCCCCCAAATGCCCCCCAATATCCCCCAGTGTCCCCCCCAATGTCCCCCCGAATGTCCCCACTGCCCCCCCAATGTGTCCCCAATGTCCCCAATGCGTCCCCCATGTCCCCTCAATGTGTCCCCACTGTCCCCCCAATATCCCCAATGCCCCCCAAATGTCCCCAATGTCCCCCCAAATGTCCCCAATGTCCCCAATGCCCCCCCAATATCCCCCCAATGTCCCCCATGTCCCCCCAATGTGTCCCCAATGTCCCCCCAATATCCCCAAATGCCCCCCAATGTCCCCAATGTCCCCCCAAATGTCCCCAATGTCCCCAGTGCCCCCCCCAATGTCCCCCCGAATGTCCCCACTGCCCCCCCAATGTGTCCCCAATGTCCCCCCGAATGTCCCCAATGCCCCCCCACTGTCCCCAATGTTCCCCCAATATCCCCCCCAATGTCCCCCATGTCCCCCCAATGTCCCCAATGCCCCCCAATGACCCCAATGTCCCCCCAAATGTCCCCAATGTCCCCCCAAATGCCCCCCAATATCCCCCAGTGTCCCCCCCAATGTCCCCACTGCCCCCCCAATGTGTCCCCAATGTGTCCCCAATGTCCCCCCAGTATCCCCCAATGTCCCCCATGTCCCCTGAATGTGTCCCCAATGCCCCCCAAATGTCCCCAATGCCCCCCCAATGTCCCCAATGTCCCCTCAATGTCCCCAATATCCCCCAGTGTCCCCCCCAATGTCCCCCCAATGTCCCCACTGCCCCCCCAATGTGTCCCCAATGTCTCCCCAATGTCCCCAATATCCCCCCAATGTCCCCCATGTCCCCCCAATGTGTCCCCAATGTCCCCCCAATGTCCCCAATGCCCCCCAATGTCCCCAGTGTCCCCCCAAATGTCCCCAATGTCCCCCCTGTCCCCCCCAATGTCCCCCCTGTCCCCCCAGGAGTTCAAGCTGATGTTTGGGATGCTTTTCTCCCTCCGCTCCTTTGTCTCCAAGATGAGCCCCACAGACATGTAAGAGGGGGGACACCCCAAAACTTGGGGACCCCGGGGGGGGACGGGACACCCCAGGGACCCCCCCAAAGCAGGGGAGGGCAGAGGGGACCCCAAAAAGGGTCCCCAAGGGTGGGGAGGGATCCCAGAGTGGCTCAGGGGGACCCCAGGATTGGGGGACATTGGGTGACACCCAGAAAAACGGAAGGGGGCACCCCAAAAAATGGGTGGGGGGCATTGGGTGACACAGAAGAGAAGGGGGCACCCCAAAAAAACGGAAGGGGGCACCCCAAAAAATGGGTGGGGGGCAGCTGGGGAGCCTCAGGGCTACAGATCCTGGGGGGGAGGGAGGGGGTTTGGAGGGATCCTCAGGGGTTTGGGGTTTGGGGGTGGGCTTGGGGGGGGTCTCAAGGATTGGGGGGGGTCTCAAGGATTATGGGGGGGGGTCCCCAAAATTTTTGGGGGGTCTTTTGCAGGCGGGATGGGTTCGTGTCCTTCCACACCAGTAAGTACAGACTGCACTACTACGAGACCCCCACGGGGCTGAGGCTGGTGCTGAACACAGACCTGAGCGTGGGGAGTGCCCGGGAGGCTCTGCACCACATCTACACCCACGTGAGGGCACCCCAAAAACCCCCTCCCCAAAATAAACCCCCCCCCAAAACCCCCTCCCCAGCTGCAGCCACCTGAGGGCACCCCAAAAACCCCCATGGCAAAACCTCCCCTGATCCCCCCCCCCCCCCCCAAAACCCCCACCACATCTACACCCACATGAGGGCACCCCAAAAACCTGCACCACATCTACACCCCAAAACCCCCCCAAATAACCCCCCCCCAAAACCCCCCCCCAGCTGCAGCCACCTGAGGGCACCCCAAAAACCCCCATGGCAAAACCTCGACCCCCCACCCCCACACCCCAAAACCCCCACCACATCTACACCCACCTGAGGGCACCCCAAAAACCCCCACCCCAAAAACCTGCACCACATCTACACCCCAAAAACCCCCTCCCCAAAATAAACCCCCCCCCAAAACCCCCTCCCCAGCTGCAGCCACCTGAGGGCACCCCAAAAACCCCCTCCCCAAAATACCCCCCATGTTAGAACCTCCCCTGAGCCCCCCACCCCAAAACCCCCACCACATCTACACCCACGTGAGGGCACCCCAAAAACCCCCTCCCCAAAATAACCCCCCCCCAAAACCCCCCCCCAGCTGCAGCCACCTGAGGGCACCCCAAAACCCCCCATGGCAAAAACCCCCCATGTAAACCTCCCCTGATCCCCCCACCCCAAAACCCCCACCACATCTACACCCCCCTCAGGGCACCCCAAAACCCTCCCAAATAACCCCAACCCTGCACCACCTGAGACCAAACCCCATGGCAAAACCTCCCTGATCCCTGCCCCAAACCCCCAAATAAACCTCCCCCAAAACCCCCACCACATCTACCCCCTGAGGGCACCCCAAAACCTGCACCACATCTACACCCAAACCCCCACCCCAAATAACCCCCCAAAGCCCCCCAGCTGCAGCCACCTGAGGGCACCCCAAAAACCCCCTCCCCAAAATACCCCCCATGTTAGAACCTCCCCTGAGCCCCCCACCCCAAAACCCCCACCACATCTACACCCCCCTCAGGGCACCCCAAAAACCCCCACCCCAAATAACACCCCCCCCCCAAATCCCTCCCCCAGCTGCAGCCACCTGAGGGCACCCCAAAAACCCCCATGGCAAAACCTCCCCTGATCCCCCTGCCCCAAACCCCCCCCCCCAAAATACCCCCCCCCCAAAACCCCCACCACATCTACACCCACATGAGGGCACCCCAAAAACCTGCACCACATCTACACCCCAAAACCCCCCCCCCAAATAACACCCCCCCCCCAAACCCCCTCCCCAGCTGCAGCCACCTGAGGGCACCCCAAAACCCCCATGCAAAACCTCCCCTGAGCCCCCCACCCCAAAACCCCCACCACATCTACACCCCGTGAGGCCAAAACCCTCCCAAACCCCCAAAACCCCACCACATCTACACACTGAGGGCACCCAAAACCCTCCCCAAAATAACCACCCCCAAACCCCAGCTGCAGCCACCTGAGGCACCAAAACCCCATGGCAAAACTCCTGATCCTGCCCCAAACCCCCAAAAAACCCCAAACCCCCCACATCTACACCCGTGAGGCACCCCAAAACCCTCCCCAAAATAAACCCCCAACCCCCCACCTGCAGCCACCTGAGGGCACCCCAAAACCCCCATGGCAAAACCTCCCCTGATCCCCCTGCCCCAAACCCCCCCCCCAAAAACCCCCACCACATCTACACCCACATGAGGGCACCCCAAAAACCTGCACCACATCTACACCCCAAAACCCCCAAATAAACCCCCCCCCCAAAACCCCCTCCCCAGCTGCAGCCACCTGAGGGCACCCCAAAAACCCCCATGGCAAAACCTCCCTGAGCCCCCCCACCCCAAAACCCCCACCACATCTACACCCACCTGAGGGCACCCCAAAAACCCCCACCCCAAAACCTGCACCACATCTACACCCCAAAAACCCCCTCCCCAAAATAAACCCCCCCCCAAAACCCCCTCCCCAGCTGCAGCCACCTAAGGGCACCCCAAAAACCCCCTCCCCAAAATACCCCCCATGTTAGAACCTCCCCTGAGCCCCCCACCCCAAAACCCCCACCACATCTACACCCACATCAGGGCACCCCAAAAACCCCCTCCCCAAAATAAACCCCCCCCAGCTGCAGCCACCTGAGGGCACCCCAAAACCCCCCATGGCAAAACCTCCCCTGATCCTGCCCCAAACCCCCAAGTAAACCCCCAAAACCCCCTCCCCAGCTGCAGCCACCTGAGGGCACCCCAAAACCCCTCCAAGACCCCAAAATGGGGGTGGGGGCTTTCCTGGTTTTGGGGAGGGGTCTCTGGGTGCTGGGGGGGTTCCCAGGGCTCTGGGTTTGGGGGGGTTCCCCCCTGTCCCCCCCCCCAAAACTCTCCCTCCTCCCCAAAACCCCTCCAAGACCCCAAAATGGGGGTGTCCATGGGTTTGGGGAGGGGTCTTTGGGTGCTGGGGGGGGGGGTCCAAGAGCTCTGGGTTTGGGGGGGT
The DNA here is from genome assembly GCA_023079485.1 of Archilochus colubris. Taxonomy (NCBI): domain Eukaryota; kingdom Metazoa; phylum Chordata; class Aves; order Apodiformes; family Trochilidae; genus Archilochus; species Archilochus colubris. Next base: position 132 of record JALBCY010000285.1, on the reverse strand, counting down.
TCCCCCCTGTCCCGTTCCCCCCCCAAAACTCCCCCTCCTCCCTGAAATAGGAGTGGGTGGGTGGGGGGGTCCCTGTGTTTGGGGAGGGGTCTCTGGGTGCTGGGGGGGTCCCAGGGCTCTGGGTTTTGGGGG